>JAWDJN010000045.1:582939-806043 GCA_037788925.1 Mytilus galloprovincialis | reverse complement strand
TAAATTTTTACTCGACATTCTTTCTTTGTCTGATTTTTTTTTTAAATGCTTAACATCGTATGAATTAGTCTAGTAATGTTCTTGATTTTTCTTGACAAGTGTCTTGACAGTATTAAAATTGTCAAAAAAAAAAATCTCGACACTATCTGTATCATATCATAAGAGTCTTGATTAGTCTCTAACAATTATTGAATGTCTCGATCAGTCTCTACATATTCTTGACATTCCTAAAAATGTCTGACGATTACTTGACATATTCTTCACGTTTTTAATAATGTCTGAAAATGTCTTGACACATTCCTGACAGTCTTGAAGCTGTCCGAATATATCTTGAAACATTCTTGACGGTCTTAAAGTTGTCTTGACACTATCTCAACAGTATAAATATCGCCTAAATTGTGTATAGACACATTCTGCACCGTTAAAACACTTTCTTTTGCATCATAATATAGTTTATGATATATTTCAGAATGACACAAAAGAGAAGGAAGATTTAGACAAGAAAAAAGAAAAAGTTGGTAAGTTTTGCGTACAATTGTTATGTCTGCAAATTTCAAAAAGCAATACTTGTATACAATAAGAATCAGATCTTACCTGTCTATAATTCTATCAGGACAGTTTATTATAACACTTCCTTTTTCCGAAACTGAAACAGTTTTACCATAAAACAGGGGTTTTTTTTATCGTTAGAGCAATTTTCATACAGTTTTGAACATTGTGACCAAATTAAGTACCAAGTTGAAATGCATAGAAGTCACGAAATTCCGAAAAGTTTTGCGAAAATACAGCCAATGTAATCTAATCAAGGGTTTATAAAATCCTTATTATTTCCAAAATATTCAGTTTTTTAAACTAAGTTTTAAACTAAATTGGTTCACAGTGATAGCTGGAAAGAAGATGTATAGCTCAACAACTAATTTGGTGGTGGAATTCAGGAAGAAATCAATTGAAATTAAAAGCTAGACTAAGTACAGTTTGTTATTGTGCAGTCTAGTTATGTGTTTGACTAAACCACATTGAACTGTCATTTAGAGGGTTGTATTGCTTAGAGCAGATTAAAAACTTAGATATTATGTTTGCTTGTGCAAGTTTTGTTTATATTATATTTCTTTTAATACACGAAACAGGATACATATCCATTCGTTTTTTCTTTTGAAAACAACAGAGTTAGAGTATGTCGTTTTATTTATCAATAGGCCTAGATGTCTTCCATCATATGCTCAATTATCTATTACTTAGAAATCCTTCTAAAATATATTAAACGAAATGAACACGATGACCTGAGTTCGAAAAAGATAAATTTAGATGTCTTCACTATTTTTAGCTCACCGGGGCCCGAAGGTCCCCATTTATGCCATCACTTGGCGTCTTTCGTCGACCATCGTCTGTTTTTCCTAGATTTATATCTTTTACCAGGAAACTTTTGACAATAATTTACGACAAATAAAGGCAACAGTAGTATACCGCTGTTCAAAACTCGTAAATTTATGGACAAAAAACAAAATTGGGGTAACAAACTAAAACTGAGGGAAACGCATTAAATATAACAGGAGAACAACGACACAACATTAAAATGTAACATACACAGAAATGGACTAAGCATTAGACAAAATCCGATGAGAATAACAAATATAACATCAAAACCAAATACATGAATTTGGGATAGAAAAGTACGACAAAACGGACGATTTTTCATTGTTTATCGACATGGTATAATGTTTCTATACAACCCAACACACTCGTTATCCCCATGTCTGAAGTTACGGTTATGATTGCAGTAGTTTTGTAACCAATTATAACTTTAAGAATTTAGCACACATTTTTAATGTGTTCCATGGATACAAAAAAATATCTTCGATGTACCTGTAAAAAACTATTTCAATGGGATATCACATCCTTAATTTTTTCCGAACCCGAAAACTTAGAGTCGTTCTGATTCTAAAAGTTTACAAAGAACTAGTCAACACTGTAATTCGATCTTTGAAAACTGTTTTATTGGCTTGGATATCAATTTTGTTATCAATAAATTAAGCAATACTAAATAGCATTGTTTTCCCTTTCACTGTTATACAATCCGTGGATACCCATATTTTCGCGTTGCACTATATCATGATTCTATTAATTGACTATTAATGACGTCTTTAAAATAAATCTATTGGATGTGTACTGATAGAGATTTGAGTCTTAGATAGATGTTTTTTTTACAAATGAAATTAAGGCGTTAATATGAATTGTTTTACATTCGTCAATTCGGAGCCTTATGATTGAAGTAACATGCAACATGTACCGACAGATGGAATGTTGTAAATTATACGAATAAACTTTGTTCGTCGTTACCAAAGTCTTATATGTTTCCTCATTAATGATTTAATACGAAATGCAACTCATTACTTGCAACTTGCAATTTGAGTGGTTTTGTCTATGAACCAAGATAATTTTTTTATATGGGTTCCTGTGCTTAATCTCTATTTTAAACAGTGTTTTCTAAATGTTTGTTCATCATTTTTCTTATTGCTTTTTTCCAGGTACTTCCTCCGCAATTGTAACGCCCCCATGCATCTTTTGTCTATTTTAGTTTTGTCTTGTCTTAAAGTCAAAGCTGTTTTTGCTTAATTTCTTAAAGGAATTCAAGAAAGAATCAACAGACATAATCATTTGAAATTGGTACAGCTAATTACAAACATTGCCAGAGATGTTCTAGTTGAGATTCTGAAAAGCAAACTTGCAGGAAGTGATTTCGGACATGCCTTTAATGGAATGAAAAAAAGAATCTTTCCTCATTTAAATAAAAATGAGCGTCAGTTGTTATACCCTGATAATGCGAAATATTCGGGTGATTTAAAAGATCTTGATATAACTCTTCTTTACGTTATTTTAAGAAATTTTAGTACTAGTAGTCCGCATCAGAATAATTGGGGAAATGATCCAAAAGATAACGACAGAACCGAATCTGCAAATATTGACAGAATTCGTATTATGAAGAATAAGTTTGTTTCTCACTCCTCAACATATTCCCTACCAGAAACAGAATTTCTTACAACATGGAAAGAAATAAGGCAGTGTATATTCGAGCTTGGTGGAAATGCCGGAAATGATTATACCAAAAGAATCGATTATTTATTAACATCGGAAATAAATCCTGTAATTGAAAACGAACTTTCAATAGCTCTTGAAAAATTAAAAGAATCGGATCAGGAGAGGGCTAGAATGAATATTAATTTCGAAGGTACTTGTATGTTACTATTAGCAAAATTTAGTTTTTAGTTATAAATATCAATGGCATTGGCGAAATCATTCGGAGCTGTTCTCATTTTTGGTCTAGGCATAGTTTTTGTATTAGAGGAAAAGAGTGTTGAGAAATATCGTAATACACGAGTTATAGTGGTGGACTCTGTTTCTGAAAGGGAGCTACCATGTAAATTTTAAGGGGTGAAAAGGGGGGCAAAAATTGGACAAATAAAGACAGACAGGAGTTTTGAATAAAAAAAAAGATGAGACACTTTAAAAAAACAAAAACAGGATGACAATTTCATGTAAAAACTGTCAGCATTAACAAAAAAAGCACAAAAATTAGAGAAATATAACTTTCACACCGATCAAGAAAAGTGATAATAGCCCAACAATTAGAGACATGATATTCTCAAGTGTCATTGGTTTTTAAAGGCTTTGGGCTAAGTTTAATCAATATACCGGAATTAGAATACA
The DNA here is from genome assembly GCA_037788925.1 of Mytilus galloprovincialis. NCBI lineage: Eukaryota > Metazoa > Mollusca > Bivalvia > Mytilida > Mytilidae > Mytilus > Mytilus galloprovincialis. The sequence continues at coordinate 802,338 of JAWDJN010000045.1, read as the reverse complement.
TAAGAACCAACATGTGGCCAGCTGAGGCATGTCTCCGGATGCAGGATTTTCTCGCTATATCGAAGACCCATTGGTGACCTTCAGCTGTTTTCTGCTCTTTGGTCGGGTGTTGTCTCTTTGACCCATTCCCAATTTGACTATTCAATTTAATGTTTCTCCGAAAATGATTTTGTTCGTGCAAAGTTTTTTTATTTCGTTAAATCTTGTTTGGAATTACCACATTAAAGAAAATAAAGAAGAAGCCCTTAATTCAATCAAGTTATATACAAATCACTTTCATACTCAATAACCAATTATCATGATTATAAAAAGAATACAATCATTGAAAAAATAGTCCTTACCAAAAAAAAAGAAAATAACGAACGATTTCGCAAACGTACACATGTTAAGGTTGAATAGACACATCACAACAAAAGGAGTATCAAAAAAGGGAAATGACAGTCCAAAGAATACCCAAATAGGGAGAAGGAAATTTGTTCCGATTTATATAACGTATATTTAGTATCAACTCATTTGGAAGATTTCCGCAAAATACTATGAGAATTCTTGATAATTAAATCAAATATATTCACAATTTAATGGTAAGTGCTACCTTTTTATTGATGTAAAATAGACGATTATCCTAAGTTTGGCCAAGCCTGTTAGCCGTAACAATGCAGGCATCCATCTCCTTAACCAATAAGTGCCCAAATGAATGCTAACAACCTATCGACACAATTTACTGACACGACGCACATTAGTATTGTCTATGAGAAAGTTAACAACTCGATCTATTAGTTTGCTTTGACCATTTGATACAAAAAAATGATAATCTGAAATATGTTTAATTATGTTCAGATATGAAGTGTAGTATGTGTAGAGAGTCGGAAACACATAACTTCAACCGAATAGAATTGTAAAATAATGATATTAGACGCATTTATAATTGAATTGTAAAAAGAAAAATATATCATGAATTATTAGCAAGTCTTTAAATGACTTTGTCTTAAAAAAAGTAATCACATAAAACAACTGAAATCCAAGGAAAATTAAATCGGAAAGTCTCTAACAAAATGGCAAAATCTTAAAACTGAAACACATCAACAAATGGACAACAACATATTCCTGACTTGGAACAGACATTTTCTTAAGAGAAAAATTATGGATTAAACCTAGTTTTTAAGCTAGATAAACCTCTCACCTGTATGACAGTCGCATTAAAATAGAAAATGAAAGATTCATCGAAATTTCAGACGACTTCAAATGCGTCAAATATCGTTTCACTTTAACTTACTGTCAGTTTTTTACAACAATCCTTTCATTCCATGGTAACAAGTTTACAGACAACAATTAAAGAAGTTATTATAGTTTTTGATGATATTACAGGTGAAAATAAAGGAATGTTTTATAAAAAGGAGGATACCTGTTCATGTGTAAGATAAGTTATGTGCTTTTTACAGGAATGTTACAATTAAGGATACTGACGAAGTCTATTTTAAACGCTAAAATATTTGTCAACACGATTTTTTAACATCATCTTTGTATATTTCCATCTTACCGTTGTGCAAAACTTTTATAATGTTGTCCTCATCTGCGTAGTATCATCTGTTCGGTACATACAAAATTTGGTAAGTCCTTTTTATAGACTACTTTACCTTCATATATAAATATATATTTTTATTGTTTCAGAAAGATTCCAGTCTCTTCAACAAGAGTTGAACATGCACAAAAGAAAAAGATTTAAAAATACAGGAGCTTCTGAATGTTCAGGTAAATTAAAATGTCTGGAAATATTTTTCTAGTCAGGTTTAAAGGTTTAGGGGCACACTGTTGCCCTTGTCAGGATATTGACGAGAAAACATGAAGATGTTTAAAAATTGCATTATTGCAATAAAATATATCAGATATTTGTATTCGTTTTTGTAACTAATACCATGTCCATGTATTAAATAAAAGAAAATAAGCTGCATCCGATGTACAATTTTATTTCATACTTAATTATGAGTTGATGAAATGATCAATGAAAATATGTTTGCACCATAACTAACAATGTCTTGTTAAACATTTTGATAACAAATAATTTCAAAATTTAACAAATCTGATACGCTTTTACCAATTATTTTCCACTTAGGTTCTACAGAACAAATCCCCGATGGTGCCTGGGGAATAAAATATGGTAACTTGGTCTTCTTCCGACTGTAAGTCAAACGCTGGTCAAAGTGCGGCGTCCGTTTAGATGTACATGTTTGCTGCCGTGTAAAGAGAGTGAAATGCTCTTTGCATGTTAAGAACCCTTGCATCAACTCATTGAGGGGTCCGTAGGTGGCATTTTGCAAGGCAAAATTTCTGTCCCTATCCGATATGTCCTCATTTTCCAGCGGTAGTCCAAATTTTTCCGACAATCATCCCAGATGCCCTCTATTGCAAGACTTTCCTATTGTATGTATTGTAAACATGTTCTCATCCTGAACATGCAGGATACAACCAATCATTCATCAATCAGCAGAACAAACCTATTTTTTACCGGTCCATGTTTTATTAGTAAAAACATATTTATTTATAGTGGATTGGGATTAAGTTATTGCAACTTGTAGATATGCATTTCCTCTTTTCGGTTGCAACTGCTGCCTTGCAGCGGCATTTCCCTGCTCATTTTCAAAAATCTACAAGGGTGTCTTTAACGTGCAAGAGATATGGCTCACTCTTAACACGGATCAGCCATTTATCGTCCCATTCCGATGGACTACCATCGTTTCTCATATTAAGAAACAATATAAAAGTAATTACTAAACGTACAACATGTGAAAAAAACTTGGACAGACGAAAATAATTATTACATCTTCCAATACATGTTTGTTTTATATTATATCCATATATTTTATTTTTTAACATTACAGGATCAATACCTAGGAAAAATGCTCCATTAGATAAGCAAGAATAAGTTTGAATTTCAATCATAATTTTTCTCAGATAATATTTTGTGCTTTCAGGAACTGTTCCTCTAAAGATTAGGATATCAGGGGATATTGTACCATCAGCAAATCGTATCATACCAGCTGATTTTGAAAGTGAAGACTTTTGTGTGAATAGTTTTGAAGAGGGATCACTCATTATTAATTTGGACGTTTCGCGCTCAGCTATTAGGAATGTTGGATATTTTCTGAATGTTATTGATATGTTGTTATCAGCCTTACTACAAAGAGATCCAGCACCTATCAAGGATAGCTCGAACTGTATTATAGTATCTATGGAATTCCCGAGTGGTAAGTATATCATAAAAGAAAAGGACTAAGAACATTAAGGCTTTTATTTTACCCAAATCTTACTACCAATATAAATCTGATCATGCAAATTCTTACAATTCTTACAAAACCACCAAAGGTTTCATATGCAGATAGAGCATTAACATTGTGACATGTCATTTGTATAAGAGAACCATTTCCCTGTCGATAAGTTAATTTATATATATATGGAAATTTGTGTTATAGTTTTTATTATCAGACTGGTAGCGGGTAATCTAGAGGGCTGCAAATTTTAAGCTTATGATCAGCCTATTGATAAATTTCGGTATGAAGAGTAGGGAATGATATTGATTAACATAAAAGTTAAAGAATTGCATAATTGTATACCTCAAATAATAATTTACAAAGACAGAATTATCTTTTAGAAGTAACAAAATATGATGCTGAAAACCAGTTTATGAACTGTCATATTTGGGGGATATATAAATGACACAGAATTAAATACACTCTAAATAAAACACTAACAACTGTATGCATCATTTGACAATTTCAATTAAAACCATAACTTGTAGACATTTGGAGAGATACACATAGTATTTCAAACTTATCATCATGCCATGTCATTGAAGTTAAAAGTGAAATTACAATCAAAAGGGAAAGGTCACTTTTAGAATAAATAACATTATTTTGAATGGTATAAACTTGAAAAAAAATACATTGACTATACAGCAATATGAAAAAGAAAAAAAAAATAACAATAATATTGACCATCAGTAGGATTTGTTGAGAAATTGAGATTCGTATACATACAATTGCATACTGTTAAAAACTAAAACAATCACTCAGTGCAAAAATATAATTGTAAAATGTGCTTGAAAAATTGAATAAAAGTATTAAAAGACAATGTGAAGTTGTGCTAATAATACTTTCAAGTATAACGTATAAATACCTAATCAAAATGAATTAAAATATATTTATACAATAATAAAAAAAGTGGTTCACATAAGGTCTACGATTGATAACAAATAACAAAAAAAATATAATGAGGTAATAAAAAACTAACCAAACATACTAAATATAAGTACTCGAAAGTATATTGACGGCTTAGTAATCTATTATGGATGGAACTTAGAACCTCTGTTGCATTCATCGATCAGACACGGATGGAAGTGCAGTTCTATAATGTTTATTATTCCTTTCGAGATGGTAACATGAAAAAAAAATCTTCGAATGTTAATAAAATTAATTCCCAAAAAGAAACGCTGTGTATCAAGAATTGAGAACAAAGACATTTAACCATGTCAGGCAAACTCACGGTCAACAAATAATTTATTTTCCAAATATCACCAGTTTTTTTTGGCATCTTTTTTCACTTATTGAGGAATATATTGTTAGATTAAAAAGGCACTAGTTATGAGATATATAAAAAATCTAAAATATGATTTTTGTTTGTGTTCAATCATCAATAAAAATGAAATAGTGAAATAATAATTCGCTTTTAGCACCAAACAGGGTTTTACTTTGCCAAAAAAAGTGAAGAACCATTGATAAAGTATTATTCACTCGAAAGTGAATAATTCGACCTGATTAAATCTGCATTTATGTGCACTTTAATTTAACTCCTTAGTTAGAGATCGATAATACGTGAATTGCGTGTGTATAATTATTTAAAGGAAATGAATGCCAACATTGATAGTGAACTAAAGTTAAATCATTTAATTGACTAATTCGATCCACAAAATATCATTCTTATACAGATAAAATTTCGATGATTAGCATATATTTTTAATCTATAATATGAAATTAAACAGACCTAGAAAAATCCATTTGCATTAGTTCGTTTTATCTATTTATATCTTTATTTATGTAATTGTCAATTATATGGTCATCGGAGTTATTCGGAGTCCAACTCGATGGTTAATTAGATAGCGTCTAGACTGATATACACACGAAACGAAGCTGCATGTTTTCGACCGCATGCCCTGAAATTGCTCATTTAAGACTTTTTATAATTTGGATAAATGGTTTTCATTGTTATAAATCAAATATTAGAATTTGAGTCAAATCGGTGAACCTGAATTTGACAGCTAGTGCTCCTTTAAGACCATTTATTCTTTTTTATGAATAGTAAACGAAAAAAAGTAAACTAACCAGTACTAAGCTATAGAAAGCTAGATGGGGGTTTAAAACTGACAGAGATAGGTGAATAGACTCTCAAAACATAGGGTTGATTAAAAGATTAACTTCTAAAACAGTTAAATAATTGGGAAATTTAACCCTTTTTTTAATTCGAGCGTCACTGATGAGTCTTTTTTTTAGACGAAACGCGCATCTAGCAAAAATACAAAATGTAATTCTGGGATCTATGATGAGTTAATTATCAATGTTCTTGTCATAAACATTATTACCTTACAGTTATTTTTATGAACGATTCTTACCATTTAAACATTTTAATTCGCACTTATATTAAATATTTTATTATTAATACTTAGAAATTGTGACATGATATCGCTATCGTTTCGATTAGGATCATTATGCTCAGTCTGGTATTTTTCGTTGTGTTCAGTGAGCTGTTGGGTTTTTTTTTTTTTTGGCTTGATCCTTTTTTGCCATGGTGTTGTCAGTTGTTTTTGACCTGTGAGATTAAATGTCACTCTTTAGTAACATTCACAGCCCGTTTTATACTTAATTTTTCGAAAAACCAAGCATTTCTTATCCCAGGAATAGATTACCTTAGCCGTATTTTGCACAACATTTTGGAATTTTGGGTCCTCAATGCTCTTTAATTTTTTACCTTTTTGGCTCTAGAATTATTTTGATCTGACCTTCACTGATGCGTCTTACGTGTCTGGCGTATTAAATTTAATCCTGGTACATTTGATAACTAATAATATATTGTTAGCACAGGTACTTCCCTAACAGACGATCTATTTTCCAATTTTTTGTGAAAATGAGAAAAACGGAAAATTTGTTCGAAACATTTTGTTGGGTAGTTGTACATTAAAACGTGAACCTTGAAATAAGTATTTATGTTTAACATTTGGAAGCGTTATTATCAATTATTGATAAGACGTTTTGAACCTAATTCGAAAGGTTTTAATTGTACAGATTATGCATATCTATTGAAAATGAAAAGATTTTTTTTCAGTGGATATTTATACTAAAAAGAAAGTTCAAAAGTCGGACATTTTCAAAACAGTACAAGGTGTTAAACGACATAAGGTTTGTAATAAAGATTTAAACACTTCATATTTCACTTGCAAACTATTTGTTTTTATAATTTTAATATAAACAAAATATTATTTTGTCAATATCCGACATAACGTTCAACTACGGGTAGGGTATTCGTCTGTTTTTCTCTGCATCAATTAAACCGACTGTAATCTGTCTTAAGATTGTTATATAGTTATTGATAAGTGCCAATGAAACAAGTCCCAATCCAAGCCACACTGTGTAAAAGTAAACACAGAGCATTGGCTCACACCGAACAACAAGATATAAAAGGCACCATAATGCAAGTTTCAAATAATTCAAACAGGAAAACCAACGGTAGATTCTATATGAAAACGATAAACGAGGAACAATTATTAACCACATCATCAAACGACAACCATTGAACAACAGGTTTCCGACGTAGGATAGTTGTAAACATATCCAGCGGGTTTAAACGTTTTAACCTGAAACAGAACTATAACATTGAAACATAGAACGACACACTAAAAATATCAATTGAAATGGTTTTTTTTCGGTTAAAAAAAAGAACTAATATCAAAACAAGTAAACATAAAAAAGAAGATGTGGTATGATTGCCAATGAGATAACTGTCCACAAGGGACCAACATGACATAAACATTAGCAACTATAGGTCACCGTTCGGCCTTCAACAATAAGCAAAGCCCATACCGCATAGTCAGCTATAACATATATACCCATTTAATATATGGCACACTATGAAACAAATATGTAAAACAATGTCAAAAAGAAAACTATAATTTAGATCAAAACTTTATTTCTTCACTTTCATCATGTTCATCATGTTCATGTCTAGCAATCTATTACAAATATCACTCAATTATAAAGCCAGTATAAAAATATTAATAAAAAAAGAAGAAACTTTGTCACTTTTTAGTATCATTAATATATATGTTAGTAACTGTTTACTTAAAGAGCTCTCATTTTGTGTTAAACTGTTTCTCCTTAGGGACAAAAAGAATAAAAATCTAATGGTATTGTATAATATTCTAACAAATGAAGAAAATATTGTGATTTTTGTATGTGTGACAAAACGTCTGCAATTTTTAACATAGATGTCTTCACTTTAATGTCTTACAATCCATTATGAGGTATAACAAGTACTCCATTATATGATTATAGCTAGTAGAAATGTAAAATATGTAAAAAATATTTTCACTTTTTATTGTTCTCGACATAGATATTAGAAATCGTGACTTTGTCAATTGTTGAAGGCCGTACGATGACCTTTAGCTGTTAATTATTTCTGTTTCATTTGTTCTTTTGTGGAGAGTTTTCTCATTGGCAAACATGCTACATCTTCTTTTTTTATATTTAATATCAGACTTATCAGCTTATTGTAATTCAAATTCTAGATAAATGCTTCAAAAAGTATTAAACGTTATTTGCGTTTTCATTTGGCCCCATCATTGTCTATGTTATTCCGATCAGTGTCAACGTTGTTCGAGTCACGTGTTTGCTAGCTTTGAAAAAATATTTTCGGTTTTTTGCCCCATATATTTACAAAATCAAATGAAATGTCATTATATTTCAAATTTAAGAAAAATCTAATGATAGATAAAAAAAAATTATGAACATTTTATTTTGGTTTTGTCTTTGTCCATTCATTGGTACAATCCTTAGTGTAATCCAACAAGCAGTAGTTAACGCTCCTTAACGTTTTACAAAACCAATAAGTGTGCCATTTTTTTTAGATATCGCAGAGATAAATATGAAAGTAAACGCACGTTAACTAATAAACTTTTTGAGTAAATACCGAGTAAACGTGACGCTTGCATGAAGTTCATGCGAGTGAATACCGCGTTAACATTTTACGCGCTTCAACATGTAATGATTGGTATGCACCCAACTGTACTATGGCAAATACTCTAAAATGAAGGTAAAAAGAAAAATCAGAGACATTTTGATGTCGTCTGTTTTATTCCAAGTTTTGAAGCATTGCATAACAAAATCCGCCCTTGATCACGAATAATGTTGACCACCTAAATAAGTTAATTTTTTAAATGCTCTTTGCAAAATCTATTTTGATTCAATAAATACTGGAAAAACTTGTTTGTGCTTTTTATTGATTTCTCATTTGATATGAATGAGTCATTTGAATAAATAATTATCAGACTGCATATTGTTCTTCAAACAAACTATCAATGTATGTTGTCTTGCTAAACAGAATAATTTGCTGTCATTTAGTGTATAATTTCATGACGATCAAGAAGCAAAATACTTTAAGGTAGTATGGATATTTTTCGCCATCTTGGATAGTAAATAACAGAGAACCTGAGGTCCAGACTTTTTATCGAGTTAGTAAAATTTGATACATGAATGGAGATAGCTAATGTGAATTTTGATTTAAAGGACCAATTTATAAGATTTTAAGTTATGCATATTGATGTTTTGAAGACCGTAGATAACCTTTGCTCGATTTCTAATGTTTCTAAAGATTTTGCTATTTTGTATTTTTGCCGGAAAAAAACGTACGATGACTATCTTTTCTTTTAATATTATCAAAGCATTTTCTAAAAGCTATCGTATAGTTTTATATTCTACAATTCTATCATTTATTTAATAATCTAATTCATTCCTGAACAAAACATTCAAAATGTGTCATTTTGTCACAATCTGTAGCTTGAGAAAATCTCGGTGACCTATCATTTTAATTATATTATTCAACACATATCTATATATATTACAAGTACATGCTGGCAAAGTATGAATAAATGCTATTCTTTTCAACTTATACACCCATACCATCTAAAAGAGTATTGATTTTATTTTCAAACTATCATTATAAATCATTTTGAAAAAAAAATAATATATATAGTTCTCTATAATGTTTAAAAATAGTTTAATAGGACGAATAAACGTGTATTTACAATGTGCACGTTCCAGCAAATTTGTAGAATCTGAAGTAAACGAAAGTTGACAACTGATTAAACGAACACAACGTAAGCGCGCGTCCACTTGAGTAGACATTTTGAACGCGTTAAACGCACGCTTACTATTAAATGCAGAAATTGGATTAAATAAAAGAAATAAGTGCAACCGCCGTTAACGTGCTTTTACTTAATGTTAGGTTTGATATGCACCAAAGTATGCCAAAAATGAGACATGTTCACAGTCAGACATAAGTGGTTAAGAAACATGTTGTTTACATTTTCAAATATATCTTTTCTGATGGCTTTTTGTTCGCGATGTGCGACTATTTTGTTTTTTATCTTGATCTCTAAGATGCTTACAGTTTGTATTTTTGGTAATCTGTCCTCTGATTGATTACCAAATAGCCACTACACTAATGTAAATAGTTGGGATACTAAATCTCCTTCTCTTTCCAAAGTAAAACAAGTAGTGTTCCATTTCATAAATGCATAAATAAAACAGCACAACGCCTACACTACTTTTTTTATATAAATAAATGAAAAGACCAACGCCTATAATCTTATGCTTTTTTTCATTTCCTTATACCTTCTACAAATCTAACTTATTTACATTTCTCACTATCAGTTCGTCAACATGCTGGAGGCGAAAGTAAACCTATCTGATAATATCACGTTTTGATCCCTCAACTTTGAAAATCAAAATGTGTAGTCTTGTTAAAAACCACTATCTACTAGTTATCAGTACTAGCATAGTTCTAATCGCTTTTCCGTTTCAAACATCCTGCATTTAATGCAATTTAAAGAAAACAATAAAAAAAAAGCCTCATTTTGTGACCTTGAAATCTTTGCATTAAATATTTTTAAAACTGAGCCATGGTCTTACCAACAAGTACTAAAGTTGTTAGTTTTACATGTTAATAACATTAAAATTAAATCACAATTGTTATTGTTTTAATATAAATGCCCGGATAACTACTACTATATTTTTATCAATGATTTTACCGATTTGAATTAACTAAAAAAAAAAATTCAATTTTAAGCCATATAATGGATCTAATCGTACCTTCTGCATATAAATCTGACTTGCATTAATGATGCTCTAAATGTGTTATTTCATAGATAGACCAGATAGAACAATTGTTTTATTTCATAAGCACTTTGAACTGTTAACAAAACTGAGACCTTTCTAAATTATATGGCTTTTCTACCTCAGAAATAGATTACCTTAGCTGTATTTTGCAGAATTTTCGGTCCTAAATGCTCTTCAACTACGTACTATGTTTGTCCTTTTATTAAATTTTAAATTCGAGAGTTATTGATGAGTCTTTTGTATACAAAACAAGGGTCTAATGCAAATACATAATTTTGACGCTTGTATCTATGGTGAGTTTGTATAAATCAAGGAGACTACTTATGTATAAACTAAAAATAACAACGGACAACAAAACGGCAAACCTAAAAAAATTGATACTAACCAATACCGTATCACAGAGTTTTTTAAAACCAGTTCTTGAACTTTAACTAAATTATAATCAATGAACGGATATGTCGTTTTTTTATAACATATCATGTTGGATTGCTATAACGATAAACAAATATCAGTTGTCTTCTTTTATTTGTAGACTGAGGCAACGAAGACAAAAGTTGACAGGATAGGAAAGGTAGTTACAAGTAGCGTATAGTAAAACAGATATAAAAGTATGAGAAAGTTCCTTATTTGGTAATATTTTGTTAGTGTGTAGGACAATCTACAAGGAAAATATACGATTAAACAACGATTAAGAAATTCATAGTCTCTAAACTATATTTCAAATATTTTACAAGTTTATCTAAACAAAAAATGATCGAATCAGTGGGTACATGTAGCTCCAATGACTTTAATGTAATGACTTTGTGGAGCGTTGATTTCTGATGGCTTTATGTATGCTATGTGCGTCTACTTCGTTTTATATGGTGATTCCTATGATGTTCACAGTTGGTATTTTTGGTAATTGTCCTCTGATTGATTATCAAATGGCCACTACACAAATGGAAATAGGTAGACTACTAGATCTTCTTATTTTTCTAAAGTAAGACAAGTAGTGTTCCTTTAAAAAATGCATAAAGAAAAAGCACAACGCATATGATGTTATCCTTTTTACATTTCCTTATGATCCCTCAAATTTTAAAATCAAAATGTATATCAAATTTAAAAACCACTATCTACCAGTTATTAGTACTCGCATAGTTCTAATCGCTTTTCCTTTTCTAACCTCTTGCATATAATGCAATTTAAAAAAAAAACAATCAAAATAGCCTCAGTTTGTGACCTTGCAATCTCGCATTTAATGTTTTTAAAACTAAGCCAAGGTCCTACTAACAAGTACTAAATTTGTTAATTGTGACATGTTGATAACATTATAATTAGATCACAATTGTTTTTTTCTGAATATAAGTGCCCGGATAACTACTCCTATACTTTTATCAATGTTTTAATCGATTTTTTTTTCTAAAGGAGTTAAGTTCACTGCATGAACACTCATAGATACAACAAATAACCCTTTTTAAACCAAAATAAAGATGTAGCGACAACAAAAACACAGACGACATATATGTGCTGTAACATTAATATAACTACCTCTGTTGCTATGTTAATTGCAAAACAATCTTTAGGAAGCATAACAAATTAACCCAAAACGAAGTATATATACAATAACATTACAAAACTTAAGAAAAAAATCACTTATCATGCAAAACTGATCATAAACAATACCGTATCAGAGAATAGACAAGTACATGAAACCACATTACCCTTTATAATAGATTTTTAACACTTTTTTTGTACATTTTTGTAATCTTTTACACAAATCTTTTTCTCTGAAAGTACTGAGACCAAACTTGGCCATAATCATCATCATAACGGTATCTTGTTTTAAAAATGTGTCCAATGCTTTAGAACCATTATGGCAGAGATGGCTAAAAATGGAACATAGGGGTAAAATGCAGTTTTTGGTTTATATCTCTGAAACTATAGCATTCAGAGCAAATCTGACGTGTTGCAACAATGTTTATCAGATTAAGATTAATCTGCCCTGAAATTTTGGGACGATTCTACAATTCATTTTTGGGTTGCTGTCCCTGAATAAGTAATTTTACGGAAGTTTTGCAGTATTTTTATTATTATCTTCGATATCATTATAGTATCTATTAAAGTTTTACATTTAATACTATTAATTATGATTTAAACTGATTTCCAAAGCATCAGTAAATACAGGTCAGCGAAACAGGCTCTTGAGAGCCGCTAGTTGTATATTATGTGCGTCTACTTCGGTTTTTATTGGGATTCCTAAGATGCTTACAGTTGGTATTTTCGGTAAATTGTCATCTGATTGATTACAAAATAGCCACTCTGCAAATGTAAATAGTTGGGCTACTAGATCTCTTCTCTTTCTTAAAGTTAAGCCACCAGTGTCTCATTTAATAAATGCATAAATGAAAAATCACAACGCCCATCATGTTATGCTTTTTATGTCCTTACCATACCGTCTGTAAATCTATCACTTGTTAACATTTCTCACTTTCAATTCGTAAACATGCTAGGGAAATAGTAAACATATCTGATTATACCACGTTTTGATCCCTCAAATTTGAAAATCCAAATGGGAAGTAACTTTAAAATAAACTCATCATAGATACCAGGACTGAATTTAGTATATACGCCAGACGCGCTTTTCGTCTACAAAAGACTAATCCACTATCTATCAATTATCAGTAATAGTTCAATTCGATTTTCCTTTTCTAAAAATTCTGCATTGAAAGCAATTTAAAGAAAACAGTCAAAATAGCCTCATGTTGTGACCTTGAAATCTTTTCATTTTATATTATTAAAACTGAACCAAGGTCTAACCAACAAGTACTAAAGGTGGCAATTTTGACATGTTGATAACATAATAATAAGATCGCAACTATTATTTTCTGAATATAAGTGCCCGGATTACTACTTCTATACTTTTATGAATGATTTTATCGATTTTAATTCACTAACTATTTTTTTTCAATTTCAAGCCATGTAATGGAAATAATCGTACCTTCTCCATATAAATCTGACTAGTACTGATGATGCTTTAAATGTTGTTTTGTTTTAAAGAAAGATAAAGAAGAACAATTATTTTAATTCATAAGCACTGTTGAACTATTTACAAAACTTAGAAATTTTACAGTGAAAAGGCTTTTCTACCTCATGAATAGATTACCTTAGCTGTATTTTGCATAATTGTTAGGAACTTTTGGTCCTCAGTGCTCTTTAATATCGCACATTGTTTGTTCTTTTTAACTTTGTTTTTATCCGAGGGTCACTGATGAGTCTTTTGAAGATTTATGAGTTTGACTGTCCCTTTGGTATCTTTTGTCCCTCTCTTTTGTAGACTAAGCGCACGTCGGACGCAAATACAAAATGTTAACCCTGGTGTTAATGATGAGTTTATTTACGACCACTGCGTCGATGCCACTGCTAGTGGTGTTTGTATTCCCCGACGAAATCACCAGCCCAGATGTCAGCACTTATGTGTTGACATGAATTATCATTGATATGGCCATACTTATAAATTAGCTGTTTACAAAACTGTTTTTGAAAGACCAAGCTTTTCCACCTTTTGAATAGATTACCTTAGCAGTATTTGGCAAAATTTTTAGAAATTTGGGTCCTTAATACTTTCTACTTCGTACTTTATTTGGCCTTGATAATATCTTTTTTTTTTTATTCTAGCGTCACTGATGAGTCTTTTTGTAGATTAAACGCGCGTCTGACGCAAATACAAAAATGTTATGAGATTATTGTTGCTAATAATTATATGATCACATATTAAAGCTGAAATAAATATCAAATTAAGGAATTTCTTCATATCTAATGTATGCAGAAATAGCCCATACTTCGTTCATTATCATTATTAGATACATCAAAATTGAGAGACTACTCAAACGAAAATATTAATCGAGAAAATCAAAACCAATTTTGTTTTAGTGTCAATGTAAACCTGCGTCTTTCTATATACAACTTTTACATTAATACTGTTATTTAAGGAATAACTGTAATATTTTTTCTGTCTATGAAGAAATCACATAAAAAATATGGTGCACACTGAGTAACGCGCGTAGTAAAAATCAGTTCAAAAAGGCTTAACTCATCAGATGGACAAAAATACAGGATAAATGTTCAATGATTAAGTTTTTTTTTAAATTGATAGCTAAGATTAATATTTTTTAAAGCTTTACATATATCTAATCGCTTACTTGAAACCTTATTTGCGCATAAATTCCGTTGAAAATCAAAAGAAGTTTTCATGAACTAAATGTATCATGTCAGTTTGATGCAGTTTGATACGGGGTATATTTCTCCCCATTGATACGATATTCCCGTGTTTGCATTTCCTATCATGATTTTCTTGATAGAGGTTTGCTGCTCACAAGGAAGCTATTAAACCAAGAGTTCCAAATGGTGAAGTTGAAATCATCCCTTCGTAAATTTTACGGACGCCATCACGAGTTGGTTAACCGTTATGGAATAACCGTTTCACAAATGATATCGGATATATTCCTTACGTCGTAACAACAATCCCCTTCCCTTTCATGAATTTGACCTACCGAGTTAGACTATTTACCGGATTTGTTATCACATAAGCAACACGACGGGTGCCACATGTGGAGCAGGATCTGCTTACCCTTCCGGAGCACCGGAGATCGCCCCTAGTTTTTGGTGGGGTTCGTGTTGTTTATTCTTTAGTTTTCTATGTTGTGTCATGTTTACTATTGTTTGTCTGTTTGTCTTTTTCATTTTTAGCCATGGTGTTTTCAGTTTATGTTCGATTTATGAGTTTGACTGTCCCTTTGGTATCTTTCGTCCCTCTTTGATGAGGAGCTAGAGCGTTGATTTAACCATCATACACTCCAAGTAGAACCGCTGCAGTACCGACCCATTTCTTGAAAATCAAAACAATACAACAGGGAAATTTCTTGTTTCTATGTTATTCGATAAAACATAATTCATGTCAGCAGTTTATTTTTCAACACATAATAACACACAATTATAACAGTAATGTCATTTTATTCTCATCTTATCGTTTCCGTCGTATACATCATCCTAGAATGCTAGTAGAGATTAGTATGATCTATATCTGGTATGTGTTAATTACACAACAAATTACAACTAACAGCAAAAAAATGTAAACCAGCGCCTTTATATATAAAACTTTTACAATAAAACTGTTAACAATGATATATGCATTTAATTGAAAAGTCATATATAGTTCATAATAGTATGTTTTAGATCATCCATCCACATCATCAATGTTACCTTTTACATGATTTGATATTTCGCCTTCTTTCAAAATAAGATATTTTTATCTTCCAGGTAAAAGTGCAATGGTTAAGTTTCTAAAATTGATGGCTAAGAACAATATGTTTTAAATCTTCAGCTACATATATCACTTACTTGAAATATTATTTAACTTTTACATTTCGTTGAAAATCAAAAGAATTTTTCATGAATTAAACTTATCATGTCAGTTTGATGAGAAGCTATAGCATTGATTTAACCATCATACACTCCAATTACAACCACTGCAGTACCGATCCATTTTTTGAAAATAAAAAAAAATAAAACAGGGAAATTTCTTGTTTCTCTTCTATTTGATAAAACGTAATTCATGTCAGCAGTTTATTCGTCAACACACAAAAACACACACCTATAACAGTAATGCCATTTTATTCTAACCAATATAGCGTCGTATACATGTATCCTAGAACACCAGTCGAGATTAGAATGTCATATATTAATTACACAAAAAATCACAATGAACAGCATAAATATGATAAGAAGCAACATCTTCTCTTTCTAAGGAAGTTGAGTTCATACAACTAGTAACTTTATTTGAAACAAAATAACGATGTAGGAAGAACAAAAACAGTCGTATGACTTGCTCTGTTGCCAACTTAATTGCAAAACAATCTTTAGAAAGCATAACAAATCTACCCGAGAAACGAGTATTTAAATAATAACATTACAAAACTAGAAAATTGATAATTAACAATACCTTATCAGATAATAGACAATAACTTGAAACCACCTTCTTCGTGTACTTCAATTCTGTAATCAGTTAATGATTAATGTCTGTATATGATAACTTTTGATGTTACATTTGCTGTTATAATGAACAAACTATAAATGTCTATTTTATTTTTGCTAGGATAATGACAACAGGGATGAAGAAAGAAAAAGAGAATTGGTAAGTAGTTGCATATGTATACTACAGAGGTAGTTATTACTTTTCTAGCGTGTAGGGTGTAGGGGAACAAACAGTGGCAATATGGCTAAAAATCGATTAGGAATTTCCAGTCCATTCAAGCTCCCGATATTCCGAGTATTCATCCACTAGCAATTGGTCGAATTAGTCGGTAACGCCAATGATAACAATGTTACAAGTCATTGACTTTGAATGTATGCAGCATTTAAGTGTTAAGGAAGATAGGCTTCTTCGTGATTTCAACATGTATATACATGTAGCTGCTTTTTTTCCTTTAATGGTCTGATTTAATAACAAATGGCTACTGTATTAATGTATAAGAGAGGGACAATGATGAGTTTATATATAAATCAAGGCGACCACTTATATATATACTAAACAAGTCCATCTATCAGTAAAATACAGAATATTGTCAAAATTTGGCTTGATCATAAAACAGCTTCATACAATTACGTGAATATTTATAAACAAGAATGTGTACTCATTACACAAATGCCCCACTCGCACTATCATTTTCTATGTTTAGTAGACCATGAAATTAGGGTTAAAACTGTAATTTGGCATTAAAATTAGAAAGATCATATCATAGGCAACATGTGTACTAAGTTTGAAGTCGATTGGACTTCAACTTCATCAAAAACTACCTTGACCAAAAACTTTAACCTGAAGCGGGACAGACGGACGAACGAACGAACGAACGGACGCACAGAACAGAAAACATTGCGATTGAAAATTTCGCAGTTTTGATAACGATATTTCGAAAAGTTTACAAGCTAATCTAAAAAAATGATCGCATCAGTGGATATAAGTAGCACCAATGACTACAATATTCTGACTTTTTGCAGCGTTGTTGCGTTGAATTCTGATGACTTTTTGTATGTGAAGTGAGTCTACTACGTTTTTTATCGTGACTCCTAATATGCTTACATAGTTTATCGACAGGTTGTAGGTATCCCCATGGGCACTACTTGTGCTCCATTAATAGCAGACTTGTTTTTGTGCTGTTACGATTCACAGTTTATGACTAAACTCAGTAAAGACCTTTCGAAATTGCATTTAATTGATAAATTCAATATACTAAAAAATGCAAAGCATAACCAAACGACAGACCAAGAAAATTGATGAGAAACAATACCGCATTACAGACTTTCTTAAAACAAGCCTCTTAACGTTCAACTGTAATCAATGAGCAAATAAATGTCGTGTTTCTGATAACTTATGATGTTAAATTGTTGTTACGATCAACAAATATCAGTTGTCTTCTTCGAAGATTTTGCAGGAAACTACGGAAAAGGTAGAAACAAGTAGCTTATATTATAAGAAATATAAAAGTATGAGAAAGATCCTGATTTAGCAATACTTTTTTAGTCTGTAGTGCAATCAACAAGGAAACATTGTCATTAAAAAGCGATTGAAAATTTCGCAGTTTCTATAACGATATTTCGAATAGTTTACAAGCTAATCTAAAAAATGATCGCATCAATGGATACAAGTAGCACTAATGACTACAATATTCTGACTTTGTGCAGCGTTGTTGCGTTGAATTCTGATGACTTTTTGTATTTGAAGTGAGTCTACTACGTTTTTTATCGTGACTCCTAAGATGCTTACAGTTGGTATCTTTGGAAATGTATCCTCTGATTGATTACTAAATGCCTACTACACAAATGTAAATATGTGGGATACTAGATCAACCAATCTTTCTAAAGTAAAACAAGTAGTGTTCAATTAAATAAATGCATAAATAAGAAAGCACAAAGCCTATGAAGTTGTATATTTTTTTCACCTTTTCTTCTCATTCTTTCTCCAAATCTAGTACTTGTTAACATTTCTTATTAACAGTTGATAATCATGCTAGAAATGAAATTAGAAATATCTGAAAAAAAAACACGTTTTCAATCTTCGAATTTGAAAATCCAAATGTGTAGTCAATTTAATACCCACTTATCTACCTGTAATTAGTACTTGCATAGTTCTATTTGCTTTTCCTTTTCTGACTTCCTGCATTGAATGAAACGGGAAGACAACATTCAAAAAAGGCTCATTTTGTGACCTGGAAATCTTTCCATTGATTATTTTAAAAACTGAACCCAGGTATAACCAACAAGTACCAAAGTTGTTAATTTCGACATGTTGATAATATTATACTTGAATTAAGATCGTTATTATTATTATTATTATTATTATTATTTAAAACATGTTCTTGGATTAATTTGCACTTCTCATAAGTGCAAATTGGAACCACACTTTTTTTTGTCGTAGAATCATCAAATTTGGCAATAATGTACCTCTGGGGATAGATAACACAATACAAAAAAAAAATTGGTGTGGCTCGCCCGGTTCGGCAACTGGAGTGAAAATAGTGACAAAATCCTGTAGGATATTTTTTTCTCCCATAGGATTTTTAAAAATCCTACAGGATTTTGAGAAATCCTATAGGATAAAGTCATAATCCCATAGGATATTTTTTATATCCTACAGGATACTTAAATCCTAAGGGATTTATAATCCCTTAGGAGAATAAAAATATCCTATAGGATATAGTTTCGCCCTTAGGATTAAAAAAATCCCTTAGGAAAAATAAAAGCATTTCCTATAGGATATTTTTTATCCTACAGGATATTAGTCTAATAAAATAATCCCATGGGATTAAAAATATCCGATAGGATTAATAAATATCCTAAGGGATTTCATAACAGAAAAAATATCCTGTGGGATAAAAAAGAATCCTAAGGGTAATAAATAAATCCTAAGGGTAATAAATAAATCCTAAGGGAGATTAAAAATCCTAAGGGAGATTAAAAATCCTATGGGAGATCAAAGCAACTCATAAGAGAGAAAAAAATCCTATGGGAGAAAGAAATATCCTATAGGAGAAATAAATATCCTATAGGAGAAACAAATATCCTATGGGAGAATGAAATATCTTAGAGAAAACTCTATTTGTGAACTCAACCAAAGAACAGAGAATAGTTTTATATGTTTTTGTAGTAGGTAAGGATATTATTTTATTGGAGCAGACCAAATATTCCCAGATATTATTGTTTAAGAATTGTTAATTTTTCTACCAATGACACAAATTACCGATAAGTGTACTTCAAACATGGAGCTTGCATTGAGTTACTGCTACTGGTCCGTTTGTTATTTTATGTTTATTATTGCCATTTGCGTAGTTTCTTCTGTTACCTATTTCTACATTTGACTCTGGCTTCTTTTAAATCGAGTTTTCTCTTGTTTACTGCATTGTGGTTGTTTATTCCTCATTTGCTAAAGGAATAGGGGCCGGTTGAGATATCAAAAGTCATGAGTATACATCCATCGCCTGTCTCAAAGCAGAAACCTTTATCCTTTGGTAATCTCATGTGCTTTTTTATACGCCCGTCAAAATTTTGACGGGACGTATTATGGTATACAAATGTCCGGTATCCGTCCGTCTGTCTGTCCGGCGTAAACATGTCGCACCGTAACTTGAGAACGACTTATCCAAATTTCATGAAACTTAACATAGTTGTTACTTATGATGGTCAAATGATCTGTATACTTTTTGGTGAAAATAAGATTAAAACTTTTCGAGTTACGGCACTTTGTAACTAAAACAGGGGTGTGTTTTTTTCACATGTCGCACCGTATCTCAAAAACGATTCTTGATTATGGCTTGAAACTTTAAACACTTCTTAGTTATATTAATCTTAATATCTGTATACTTTTTGGTGATGATTCAAAATTTCATTTTTGAGTTATTGAGTATTTTGTAAAAAAGGGGGAGGGTTTTTTTACATGTCGCACCATATCTCAAAAACGATTTATGATTATTGCTTAAAACTTTACACAAGTCTTTGTTATATTAATCTGAAGATCTGTATACTTTTTGGTGATGATTCAAAATTTCATTTTTGAGTTATTGAGTATTTTGTAAAAAAGGGGGAGGGTTTTTTTTTACATGTTGTGCCGTATCTCAAAAACAATTTACGATTATTGCTTAAAACTTTACACACTTCTTTGTTATATTAATCTAAAGATCTGTATACTTTTTGGTGATGATTCAAAACGTTATTTTGGAGTTATTGAATATTTTGTTAAATAGGGGAGGGTTTTTTTTACATGTTGCGCCGTATCTCAAAAATAATTTATGATTATTGCTTAAAACTTTACACACTTCTTTGTTATATTAATCTAAAGATCTGTATACTTTTTGGTTTTGATTCAAAATTTTATTTTAGTGATATTTAGTTTTTTGTAAAAAAAAACAGGGTTGGGGGTTTCACATGTCCCGCCGTGTCTCGAAAACAGTATATGGTTATTGCTTAAAACTTTCTCAGAAACTATTTATGATTATAACATAAAACTTCCACACAAGACGTCGGGCGTATCATGCGCTCATGGCGCAGCTGTTTATTTCAATTTAAGTTCAAAAGTGCATTTTAGTGTTTAGTGTAGCAACCATTTCTCTGAACTATTATTCATTATTGTTTAGTGACCAAAAGAGGCCCACCTCTATGTGCGGAATTTTCTTTCTGCATAGAGGACTCATCATTTTGAACTCATCAGGGTTCCTGTACTCAACCGACTTGTTGGGTACTGAGACATGACTGTGACACCATCTGAACAAAAACTGTGAATAAAATCAGAAGCAATTTTAAAACAACACATGGTGTTTGGGCTAAGAATACCACCAGCTTTTCATTGAAAGTAATGACAAGACAGAAACAGGCGTCCAACGGGTATATCCAATACACTACAATTACTTAAACAACTTTCAAGGGGTACAATCAAAATCACGTGATGGATATACACACACCGGAAGTAACAGTCGAGCAGACCGCTTGAAAGGTAAGTAGTCGTATTTACTTGTTTATATCAATAAAATTTAATGAATAAGGTAGTGCACCGAATGTCGGATACTATCTAGTTTTGAAATACACAATTATCCTTGCTGGAAAGCGTGCAGTTAATGCTAACACTTCGACACAGTTCCAAAATTTAACCAGATAACTGTGTCGAAGTGTTTGCAATAACTGCACGCTTTTTAGCCAAAACAATTGTGTATTTTAAAACTACATACTATCCGACATTCGGTGTGCCAACTTATTAATCAAAATTTAATTGATATAAACAAGAAAATGCAACTACTAATCTTTCAAGCGGCGAGTTCGACTGTAACTTCCGGTGTGTGTATATCCATCACGTGATTTTGATTGTACCCCTTGACTTTGAAAATCGTACATAAGTGTTTTTTATTTTTTTATTTAGTATAGCTTGCTTTCCGTGAAGATATTTTTATTGTGGAGATGCCTGGATAGATTTGCCAGTAACCATACTTCTTTTATTGTGTCCTCAATATGCATGTAGTATTTGCAACTGAACATTTACATTAACTTTCACCAATAAATTCTTCAACAAAATTTGATAATAACTGAAATTTTAAAGAACTAAACACTAGATGTAACTAAAGACAGTATTGTTCACCTAGGTCTATGTGCATCTCTGACAACAGACACATCACCACGTTAGGCTAGAATATCACGGTATGTCTAAACACTGCTAAGGACTCCTTAGTGCACTAAGGACTATACAATGCCACTAAGGACTAGAAGGAGTGCTGTTGTGTGTATTATTTTTACATATTATGTTAGAGATTGATATTTTATGCATAAATTTCAAATTTTATAGAAAAATAATCATAAATAAACAAGATATTCAACATTATTTAGGCACGTGCCCGTTTTTCTTTGATATGCCGAAAATCAATGAGCCGTTTGACACGTGCCAAATGACAAAACAATTCATTAAACAATCATAATCTTTTTATTTTAGGTTATAAACAATTGTATCTAAAAAAATGTATGCTTAATATTTATAATTAAATGTGTTGTTCTTATGAAAAATTATTACAGAACAAATAATTTTGTTTTTGTTTTACTTCTTTCCCGACAAAGTTATTTGCCACAGGTGCACGACTTTGATGTGCGCCTACTAAATGACTGATAAGTTAGAGTGTGGTCAGCTTGTTATGTAAGAGATATGAAGACAAAATAAATATATATATTGATAAGTGTTTTGTTTTTATTTTAATTTCGACAAAGATGCGTGTATATATACAAATGGTTTCACTAAAACAATACGATGGAATTGAGAGAGAGAAAATTATGTGTCGTTCTTGGGGTTTATCCAAACCACTAGTTTTCAACCAGCTTGATATTTGTTTACAAAGGCTTCATACGGTACTTATTTGTTTGTATATTTCGACATTTTATTATTCTTCTAAAAGTAAAAGAAGTTAAAAAAATCATGTCCCGATTTTAAGTCAGATTAAGTTTCATTTTCAAATATATAAAAGAGACAAATGTTTTAAAAATGTTCCACATTTTTTAGTACAGTATTCACGAATTTTTTTTCAGTATGTGTAAATTTAGAGCTAAAGATATAATTCTGACAGAGAAAGAGAATGCTTCGTATGAATGCCTTAAAAATATGCCTTTACCACATGATGTGTAAATAATTATTTTTTGTAATGCAATATAATCAGAATATTTAAACCTAAATATATCACGCGAAAAAAAGAAAAAGCCGACAGAAATATTTTCAACTATAATTTCTTTAAATCTACTTTTCTTAAAGAAGAACAAGTATCACAGGCACTTGTCTCGGAAAAGGTATATAGGAATTTTTTTCTGAGACAAATGCCTGTGGCAAGTATGTCAGAAGGAAATCCGATTTGTATTGTTTTTAACAAATTGTCTGCTTAACATATCGTACGAAATAATTTATGAAATAATGACTATGTGCTATGCGCTTTACTCACTGTTGAAGGCCCGAAATATATTACTCAAACGGGTCATATATGAACTTAGTGTGTTGCATGTAGTAAAAATGCATTATCTTATTGGTTTCGTTTTGTCCAGTTATACATTTCTTAAAATGTCTTCATATATGAAAATAAATTTTGAACAGTGCACCATAAGAAACAAACTAAAGTGTTCCAGCTCCAAACCAGTCTATTGTTCAAACGCATGTCCGTCGTCGCCTGTCACCACATTAAAGCACGCTTGCAAGAAAAAATAAACAGAATAGAGATACGGGTACAAAACACATTATAGATAATGTGTCCGACCACCTGAAAAATAAAATTGGTTCAAGAGACAAAGAACGCTACGAAATATTAGATTAATTTTTCGGTACTACCGGGCTTATCACAGCCCAATAACAAGATGAATTTTATGAAAACGCAACAAGCATCTGCCGGTTATCCAAACTTCAACACGTACTTTAAAAAAAATATATATAAATGTGAATTAAATATCTATAAAAATTTGTATTTCAGTCACTTATTAATATGAACATCAAATAAAAATCCGACATTAGATATATTTCTCTGGTGACAAATTTATTATTTACAAGAAATATACACTTGAGAAAATACTTCTTCATTCAGATTATTTTGTTAATAAAATTTCAACAACAATTCATTTATTAGTATCCAACTTTACCAAAAGGATTCCCGTGTAATCAATTAATATGTAATTTGACACGTGTCAAACGGTTCATGGATTTTCGGCATATCAAAGAAAAACAGGCACGTGTCTAAATAATGTTGAATATCTCCTTAATTTATTATTATTTTTCTATAAAATTTGAAATTTATGCATTAAATATCAATTTCTACCGTAATATGAAAAGAAATTGCATGTAACAGCTCTCCATCTAGTTCTTAGTGGCATGTTATCAGTCCTTAGTGCACTAAGGACTCCTTAGCAGTGTTTAGACACACCCAGAATATCATTCGTAACTAAAACTTTAAAAAAAAAATCATTATTGCTGATAATTTCAGAGATTAAAAGGACAAATCATTTTGCTTTTGTTTTATTTCTCTTCCTATAAATATTTTCGTGTGCATGGCTTTGATGGGCGCCAACTCTTAAATTAGAATATGGTGAGCTTGTTAAAATGTTTATACATGTACATGTATTAAAAAGTTTTATCAAGAAAATGTAATAGAAATGTCGACAATAACAAACTGAGATATTCTATGCTGAAAATAGATATAAATATAATTAGTGGTATGAGTGCTAATATTACAGTTGATTTGGCAATGGAGAAAAATGTTCGTATCCATCAAAAATTTTAAAACTTTACACATCTCCATTTCCAAGTTGTGGTCCCTTACGCGGAATTTTGTTGAAATTTGAAGACTATTAAAAATTTAATAGGTCAAAGAATAGCCTTCAACATTTGAGGCTTTTTATAGCCAAGGCTGCGTTTAGTTTAAACATATTTTATTTAAAAATTGAATAGGTCAAAGAACAGCCTTCAACACGGATCCTTGGAAATTAGAAAATTTGCAAATTAGAGGCCGCAAGAATAGTAACAGGTCTACTAATATTTACAAAACCTGAAACTTTATATTCTGAGGTTGCCTGGGAATCTCTTTTTGAAAGAATAAGGATGTAGTCGTAATTGCGTGTCGATATCTTGTCAATCGTACTGTTGTTTTATTCGACTAACTAACTTTATACGGAAAATTTTTGCATTTTTTTTAAATTACCATGGTCTGTTGTTTTTAAACTGTTAATATTGGAATTAAGTAAAGAGTCAAAGTTGAAATCATGAATAAGTGTTCCGTGAAAATTGTTTTCGAAAATATAATTTGTTCATAATTCTTTAAAGTAATAAACTTTTTCAAATAAATTCTGATCTTCCCTCATCTGATCACCAGCATGGCTTAAGGTATTACTTCCAAAGGTATTGTTAGGGGTGTGAGGTGACACTTCCAGGTATTCAAGCGATTTCCTGTCGGACTTGCAAGTTCATGCATCGTTTCACTTCTGCCGGTAATATTCAGTGTACACGGCCGATAACTTTTGAACTATCAGATGTATAATATACAACTCTGTCTTACTTGTCATAACTAAACTCATACGCTTGTTTATAAATAACATTTCTGGTGTAAAATAAAAATATAAATAATACCCAAAAAATAAGATTTGATGAAATTACAATCTATTTAAATATTTTTTCCAAGGTTGACTTTGGGAAAATGTAATATATACTCGATGTCAATAGTGAAGGACAGATGGGAACATACCAGAAATATTGATTTAAAAAAATGTACGCACTTGTCGATGATTCGTCTATACGACTGGGTAGAAAGTTACGGAACTATAGCGCAATTTAAAATATATACATGTATACATTAAACATAAGAAAAAAAACATATATTTTGAATAAATTGGGGTAAAAGTTTTGTAAATAGACTAGTCCACGTATGCCAACAGTATGTAATCATCGAATGTCGATAGACTATTGTATACCAAAAGAAGAAGACGAAGAAGAAGAAGAGAACCAATTTGATTTAGATACAGGTCGATGTTTAACTTGCTTTGGTTCATCGAAGTTGTGGACATAGTAAAATCACAGATTTATATTGACGTTACGCACGGTATTGGTGCCACTTAGCGTTACACGACGTTCCTAATAAAACAACGATTTTGACGTTGTTCCAAAAAATGTACGCACTTGTCGACGATTCGTTTATACGACTGGGTAGAAAGTTACGGAACAAGACTGAAAAATACGGAACAAGACGGAACAAGACTGAAAGTTATGGAACAAGACGGAACAAGACTGAAAAAGTTTCAAACGTTGACCTTATATTTTACTCATGTGAAAATGCCGCTTAAAGTACAGAGAATTTCGATGTTGCTTCTTTATATGTTTTTATTTTTTTCAAGCGGGTGCAAATGCAAAATTCCATTTAATTAAAATAATTTTTAATATTTGAAAAGAATTGTCTGCAACAGTAACACAAAATAACAATTTGATGTCTTGTAAAATGATTTAAATATATAAAAAAAGATGTGGTATGATTGCCAATGAGACCACATTTCACAAGAGACCAAATTGTCACAAAAATAAACAACTATAGGTCACTGTACGGCCTTCAACAATGAGCAAAGTCCATACCGCATAGTCTGTTTTACAAGGCCCCGAAATGACAATGTAAAACAATTCAGTCGAGAAAACTAACTGCCTCATTCATGTTACAAAATGAACGAAAAAGTCTGTTTTGTATATTTTTTTACTTTTTTTTTTTTATCTTCGAAATGTTTTAAAACTTTCAAATGTGAGGCTCTTATTTTATCAACCCTTTAATTCTTGGACTATTATACTAACGTTAATATAATAGTCCCAAAATTTTATTTTTTATTTTTCTTAAACAGTGACTTGTATATTGTAGGCAAATAATTAAGAAAATTCAGGTTATCAAGGAATTTTCACATTTTGTACATAAATCAGGCCGTTAGTTTTCTCGTTTGAATTGTTTTTACATTTATCATTTCGGGTCTTTTATAAATGACTACAAGGTTAGGGTTTTGCTCATTGTTGATTGCATATAGAAATAAGATTGTTATGTATGCCACTGGACGAACACTAATTGTGAATATTTTGATGGGAAACTATTGAGTATCAAAGTTCCAAATTAATCTCGGGATTTATTTTCTTTCTCGATATTCAATAACAGAAAGAAAAAAAATTGCTTGGCCGCTAAATAGGGATTTTCTTGTTAAACATCGTTAAAAAGGTGTGTGTCTAAGGTGAACGCCACAAGAACCCTGTAATACTAGTACGAGAGAATAGCATGTAAACATTCCTTCTTAATGATATGGTTGTTTTGGAAATCTTTTCTTACAACTCATGTCGGCGCAAACATGTCCTTTAGTAGTTATTTTTTTTTCCAAAAGTCCAATTTCACGTTTCTGCATTTTCGTGCATTACTTTTCCGAAATAAGTAGCGGCGTTTTTACGTTTCCGCAAATTGGTATTACTTTTCCAGAAAAAGAAATTACTATTCCGGAAAAAATTTAATTAAGGTATACCTGTTGATTGAAATAATAAAAAAATAAATATTTATTAAGTTAAAGGTCATCATAACAAAGTCTACAGTAGTACATATACATTCACCGTTTACTAGTTTTGTATTTTGGTCAAGAAAGAAGTCCATCTTTTCCTTTTCATATTTCTGAACTTTTTTTTTTAAAGTTAGAGTTATCATCTTTATGCAAAATTGAATGATTTCGTATACTAGTAGTATTACGTTTTCTGTGTCTCTTAGATTTTTTAAGAATACATTTTCGCATGCTTAAACATGATAAAGAAAGCACGTCAACTGTTGGACTCGTGAAAATATTTTTCAACTTTTTAAAGCTTCATCTGTGTGATCGAAATTGTCGAAAGATTCTTATGACAATTTTAATAAAAAGTGATGCAAGTACAAGGGACCAGACGATATGATATAATTGGCACTAGGGAATGAATTATAGAAGTAAACTATTTCAAAATAAATAATTCAGTATTTTATATTAATAACATCTTTAAGAATTACAAAATTTAATGTTTTATCGACACATGCCACGTTCAATATTGATTGCAATCTGTGTAATCGATTGAAATTCATGATCATTCAACCATGGACCGCTAATCACGCACGTGTGTACAAACAGTTTGACTATGAATATGTTTTTTCGGCGACTGTTTTTTTCGTCATGTGTTTGGTATTTCAATTGGTTTATAAAACAAATTATGGATATCAATAGGTCAATTGGGAAAAAAAATATTCCATTTATCATAAAAAGCTTCACAAGTTCCAAGAAATGGTTTGACACGAAATAAAGATATGTATCTGCTTTTAAGCTATTCTATAAAATATATATATTATAACGTTACTTAAAACTGCGAAAAAAAAAACTGAACCATTTGTCGATAAAAAACGGACGAACGAAATTGTAAAAAATATATATTATCTTTAATTTTTTTTAGTATATTTATTCTAGTTTATAAATCAAAGGTTGATCTCCAGCAGTATGTGTGCCTTACTAGTTTATAATGTCGTGGACTGTGATGTATGCTGCCACCTTCGAGACGTATTTGCTAACGGTTCATTAAAAAAGAGGGTCAGGATGGGGTCGATGAATAGTGAATAATGGGTTAAAAGTGCCGAATAAAGGAAAATAAATAATGACTACAGAAACATAGAGAAAAAGATAAGGAATAGAGAATGACGAAGTGCTTATATATATAAAGAACACAGAAAAAGACTGAACAATTATAGAATTAAGGACCCCCGTACAGGTCCTCATACAATTGACACATCTTAATTTCACACCTAGCAGTTTCTTGGTATATACACATAGTGGTCAGCGTACATCTGCAATGTTCAATTAGGTGTGAAATTTTAATCTGGTAATTGAGATTAAATATAAAAGATGAATATAATGATTATTTCATTATAGTGTCGCACATTGGTCTTACAGTTAAAACAAAATTACGAGACACTAAATTTACAATAAAATTAATTAAAATATATACAATTATGAATTAGTTACAACAAGGATTTGTATAGTTACACACACATCTTTATCAATGAAATCCAGGATTTGTTTAGTAAATCTTTGATGAAATTAAAATAATATCCACATTTGATATAAGCAGAGACATATGTCCCTGATATAAGTAACAAAATAAACGAATAAAATCTTTATTAAAATGCTAATATTCTGATGATGGATATTATAATAAAATTGTCAATTGAAATTATCTTTGCAAAAGAAAATAAAGGTATATAAACTTGGGATTTTATTTGAAACACATCACAGTAACCTTTATGTAAGAAACAAATATGCACAAAGAAAGACAAAAATAATACTGAAGATATATTGTTTGTAAATCATAATTTCATAAAAACTTTTTTCTTCTAATAAAAAAACTATTTATTGTACGAGCTAAAAACTTTTGTTTGTATTTACAGTTCATATGAGCAATACATCTTTCCTCTGTGTTCATTCTGTCAAAGTTAATATGTTCACGTGATGTTTTAAAAAGTTCATATCGGAAGTCTGTATATAAAAGACAGACCATTAAAACATGTATTTCGTTTTCCACACTGTTCGAACTACAAAATTTACAAAGTCTATCATTAAATGGTATCTGCGGTATGGAATAACGTTCCGTCTTAACGGCAAGCAAAGTTATGATTTCGCAGAAAAAAATATGAAGATGTTAAATAAAATTATTTAAACCTTTCTCACAGACTTTTTCCCAACGTGTACACTTTGATTACATTTTTGTGACTTTCGTCCTACTTATAAAAACATGTGCGACTTTTCCCTCAGCATACATGTAAATCATGGGATTCGTAGAAATACTACAAAGGACCTCCTTAGTGCACTAAGAACAAAATTGTACACTAATGACCTGATGGAAAGATACTATCACAACGGATATGGCATCTAGAAAAAGACTTTGTAAAAAATCATAAAATCAAATTTTATAATTATGTCATTTTTAATTAGAAAGTTATCTAATATTTTCTCGACACGTGCTTCAATCGGTTGATTGCCACCTTTAGTGTAATCAGTAGAAATTCATGTTCGCTCAACCCTGTCCCGTTTATAATCCGCTTGTATATACCGATTTTAACATGTATATGGTATTTCAAATTGTTCTCTTGGTTTTTTTTTCGTTTGTTTGTTTCTGCCGTGTTTATTCTGTCTGGTAAATTTTTTACTTCTAAGGTAATAGCGTCTTCTCAAATATTTTCAGTTTTTGGAAATGTTTATCCTTTTTTATTTTTATTTTAAAAATACAAATAATTGTAAACACTTCACGGAAAGGTGAGGTTTAATACTTGGTTGCTTAACGTCCAGTGGCCTATACTTCAATTTTTTTCTGATGTCAGAAACCATGCCTCACCGCAAGGTTTTTAAAAGGATAGAACACAGGCAAATGCAAAAAGATTCTAATGACTATCTTTGCTGCCTAGGTCTCTATATAATGATTTATGTTTTATGGGATACTAAACTCCTGTTCTACAAAAACAAATATATTCAGTTTAAGTGAGGTTTTAGTCTGATCTAAGTTCTGATGTGATTTACTGAGAATGTTTCACTTATTTATAAGAGGCAGTACCAAACATGTTTATCTTTAACATGTGGTCAGGTTAAATACATATAGAGTTAAACACTTTCCTCGACATGTTTAGGAGAGGAACATATTTAGGGTACGAACTTGTTTACAAATGCATTACAAGTATAGATATGTGTAATTTGATGTTCAGGCCCCGGCTAAACACATTTTTAGACTGTAAATATGACTTATTTATTTCTTACAGCTACTTCAATTTCAACGTTTGTGGATAGGTGTTTCATTGACAGCCATGCCACATCTCCTTTTGCTTATTTCTGTTGTAGATATTTTTTTTCATTTTCCTTGTCTTTTAAAAAATATTCCATTATAAATTTTATTTGATGCCGAAAATAAGAATACGAAGAGTTATTTGTTAAATGCTATAACTAAGCGAAGTAAAACAACCATTAATAATTGTGTATAAGAGCATCATATATTTATAAAAAAAAATCAAATACAAGCAGACATACCATTTGTGACACCAATTTCATTTATTTCCAAATCTTAAAATCTTATATTTCCACAGTTGTCCAGTTCTTTAGCGTCTCTTAATAATGACAGAACGGGCTTTAGAGTCATATGATTAAGTTAACTAAATTATTTAGTTCTCCCATGCACATTGTGAATTATATTTCTTACATCACTGCTTATTACATTATACAATAAAATGGTATTCATCTTCAATTGTTGAATAAAGATGAATTGTTAAAAAAAAAGCATTGACATCAGTTTTAAAGTTATCGTTCATAGAAGACAGTTATGATTTATATTCTCTTTTAAAAACGTAATATAGTATTTACCTCTTGGAGTTTTTCTATATTACTTCTGTAATCGAATTTGAAGAACCCCACGGACGCCACATACTCTCATATGTCTCTCAAGGTATAATGATAGTCTGTAAACTCTAGTGTTGTAAATAAGGAAATGAAATCGCAAAAGCTTTGTTTCTCACTTTGTATCTCAAAATTGGCTTCTTTAAATAAACAAAGAAGCTTACATAGCAATTTCCTTAGAAACAAAATAAAACAAAGGCAAAGTAAACACAAACATTTTGAATTGTGGTTCCATTTTGCAGGCTTTCCCTGAATCGTTTATTCCTTCTATAGTTCCTGAGTGGAATAAACCTGATACAAAACATTGCAGTGTCAACTCTATATCTAAATTTGAGAAAGAATTGAAAACAAAAACCAATATCTTTTGGTAGGAAATTAAATATTAATTTTTAACGCAATTGCGATGCTCCGCTTTATTCTAAAACTATGAAAATTTTCCAGCTTATATTACAAATGACCTGTTTTGCAAATATGTGTCAGATATTGTGGATCGGTACGTCTAAATAACAACACAGGACTGTACGAATAGGGACATAAAAAGTCTACCCAAGGCAAGTTATAGATATAGGAAGATGTGGTGTGAGTGTGAGATATAGGAAGATGTGGTATAGATATGCATTCGGCACTTTATTTATTTCAAAAAATATTCGTGTATTGAAAAATTTGTGTAAATTAATTAGAAATATCAATGTAGACGTATGTTCTCCAGGTTGATCCCCAATCTCTCATTCTTGTTGCTCGTTTTGTGCAAACTTGTCATGCGCAAAATCTGTATGTTATTATATGTAAAAATATCGTTCCTTGTACCATTAAACTTGGTTTTATAAGAAATAAAGAATCTTGATAGAAAATTTAATTTTTGATCTTATACTTTTTGTTTTGATAAAATCAATTCAATATTTGAGAAGCTATTTACAAAAAACGTTAAATACACTTTTCGTTTTGTTTCAACTTTATAATGAAACTCGTCCTCAATTTCACCTAAATTTACATAAAGTATATATAATAAATAAAATGTTCTCTTTAACTATTTTGCCATCTACCAATTTCAATAGACATTTTTTTAATTGTGTTCAAAGTTCTAAATCTACAAAAGAATAACTATTTTTGTAACATTGAATACCAAAGAAAGCTTCGCAAGTTAAACTGTTTTTTGGCATAATTGTTTTTATTCCCCCTTTTCTGTAACTCCTGATAGAATAGAACATCACAAAACAGCTTACACATGCACATTTGTTTAAAAAAATATTTTTCGCCATTTAAAACTCATTCTTGTCCCGTATGACATTTCCTGAACGAGTGAAAATCTCAAATAATTATTTTATTAAGCTTATATCTTTATTGCGGTAGCCTATTATTGAAAAAGGGTATAATTTTAAATTTCATGAAGTAAGATTCATACCACCAGAGACATTCAATATACTAGTAAACAAAAGAAACGACACAAGGCAATACATTAATCATATAAAATAAAATTAGATACAAAAGCTTTGCTCATTGTGGGAAGCCGTAAGGTGAACTACATGTATAGTTGTTAATTTCTATGTCATTCGTCTCTTTGGCAATCATACCACATCTTCTTTTTTTTATATAAATTTGCGTTCATCAGCTTCATGTGGACCTTGGTGGAAAGCAATAGTTTGAAGTTGTCTCATTCACAATCGAACCACATCTACTTTTTATTCTGTCCAAAACCGGGAATGATAGCTGCAATAGGCAGCGATTAAAAAACAACAGCATAAAGCATCGTAGTGGCCATCTTAGTCTGTTAACTAATTTTCACGTTGGTAGGAATAGGGGGGGCTTTACTTTTTCAGCAAGGTTAAGTCGAAAGTCGAGCTGATGAAGTCAAGAGTGGACAATATTTCTGTGCTCAAGTCTACCCTTTGGGTTCGAAAAAAGGAATTAAGAGTAAATATTGATGAGACAACAACCCAACAACACAGACAATCAAGATATTGAAAGTTTTTTTTACAGTCTTTTGGCTTCTTTTTTTTTTATTATAGAGAGATCCCTATACACCTTATCAAGCCAAACAAAAACGTTCCATGTATAAATAAAGTAAGGAGCTAATTTCATATTACCTGCCATTAAAAATATCACAAAAGGCACATACATATTTTGTGAAAAGTTTAACCATACCATTTTTATAATATCAATTCGTGGAAATCAAACCAAGTACATGAAATAAAAATCAGTACAAGGAAAATACTTCTCTATTTATTAACGATTTAGTAGATATATAATGAACGTTGAATATGCCTTATATCCAGACCTGTCCAGAGACAAATTCAAGTTCCAAATGTTATACTGAATATGAACCCTGTTCTAGACTGATAGTGTGGAGAAAGATTTTTAACGTGCTAGTTCACAAGGTAACACTCCGCATTTGGACATCATTTAGCCACTCGAGCATACCAGTCTTTTTTTTACAGATATATCATGTAATGGAGGAGAGGTGTAATTAAATTATTAATTCCACTTGCTTAGCGGAGGAACAGCAATTTTAAATGTTGACGTATTTGGATTGACCAGGCCGGGATTTGAACCCACGATTTCCCGCACTAAGTGCAAAAACATAACCAAGAGAAATCTGAAATATAGTATCATACCAAAAAAACTAAAGTGCTATAAATAATCCAATCTAAAAGAACTTTCCCTTTTATTTAAGCCATCAAAATGCATTTAACCAGTTGATATTATTAAAAACTGTACTTGAAAAACGATGGTCGATTTAAGCATAGATTTCATGCACGGAAGACTTCTGCACATTTGGTACTCTTGCACAATTAATTGAGGCAGCTCTGTTTTTTATTCAATATATCCTCATTTTGCATTACCATTCCAAGTTACATGTCCATTCTCTCAGTCGACCTTTTATATTTGCTATGAAAAGCCTACCTATTGTGTTCTCGTTATGAACATACATGTAATATTTGCCACAGGACGTAAAACAAACAACATTTATTAAACAGACTCATTAATAATTAATATCATGAAAACCATATACGAAGGCAAGATTTGCACAATCCTATAAAGTAATATTTCCATGTATCCGTTTCGATAATTATTGAAACTATAACGACCCTTTTCAGGGTTGCGTTCAATATCGTAGCAGCTACGTAGTGCGACGTAAATTTATGACTATTAAACGAGAAGCTAGCTTAGCTGCTATTAATATCCATGTAGCAGCTAGGCTAGCCACCCGTTCAAAAGTCATAAATCTACATAGCCCTATATAGCCGATAAGATATTGAACACAACCCAAGGGTCGTGTTCAATATCGTAGCGGTTACGTAGATGGATCGAGTTCAATATCGTAGCAGCTACGAAGTGCTACGTAGATTTTGACTATTGAATGTGTAGCTATAGACTAGTTGTTACATAAATATTGATAGCAGCTACGTAGCCGCTACGTAGCTGCTACGATATTGAACCCAACCCTGGGACGCGTTCAATATCGTAGCAGCTACGTAGTGCTACGTAGATATTGACTATTGAACGTGTAGCTATAGACTAGTTATTACTTAGATTTTGATAGCAGCTACATAGTCGCTACGTAGCTGCTACGATATTGAACGGATCCCTGGTATCAATATCTATGTAGCAGCTAGGCTAAATACAAAGGTTGAGTTCAATATCGTAGTAGCTACGTAGTGATCAATATCTATGTAGCAACAATTGTTAACGTTTGTAAGATACCAACAAAACTGACGAATCCATCTTAGATGACAAAACGTATCAAAATTTAATCCTATGGG
Organism: Mytilus galloprovincialis; assembly: GCA_037788925.1. Lineage (NCBI taxonomy): Eukaryota > Metazoa > Mollusca > Bivalvia > Mytilida > Mytilidae > Mytilus > Mytilus galloprovincialis. The sequence continues at coordinate 767,162 of JAWDJN010000045.1, read as the reverse complement.
AGAAAAAATAATCCTATAGGACAAAGTTAATCCTAAGGGAAAACAAAATATCTTACAGGACAAAATTTATCCTAAGGGAGAGAAAAAAATCCGGTAGGAGAAAAAAATATCCCATGGGAGAAAAAACTTCCCACAGGACAAAATAAATCCCTTAGGAGAAAAAAATATCCTAAGGGACATTAGTTTCTGTCAAAAAGTCTTTCATGATAATCCTATAGGATAAAAAAAATCCTATCGGATTTAACACTTTTTTTGAAAATCCTACAGGATTTTAAATCCCATAGGATATTAATTTAATCCCATAGGAGATAAATTTTCCTATAGGATAAATAAATCCGATAGGATTTATATATCCCATAGGATATTTAAAATATCCTACGGGATTATGACTTTATCCTATAGGATTTCTCAAAATCCTGTAGGATTTTTAAAAATCCTATGGGAGAAAACAATATCCTACAGGATTTTGTCACTGTTTTCGCTCCAGTTGCCGAACCGGGCGAGCCATATCAAATTTATTTTTGTATTGTGTTATTTATCCCCAGAGGTACATTATTGCCAAATTTGATGATTCTACGACAAAAAAAAGTGTGGTTCCAATTTGCACTTATGAGAAGTGCAAATTAATCCAAGAACATGGTAATTTAGAAATTAAGTGCCCGGATAACTCCCCCATAACTTCTATCAATGATGTTACCGATTTGAATTTACTAATATTTTTTTTCAATTTCAAGCTATATAATGGATCTAATCGTACCTTCTCCATATAAATCTGACAAGTATTGATGATGCTTTAAATGAATTTAAAAAAGATATATAAAATATCATAAACAATGTGAAGTGTTTACAAAAGTTTTGTAGAAGAAATGCGCATCTGACGCAAATACAAAATTTTAATCCCGGTATCAATGATTAGTTTGTATAAATCAAGCACCACTTATTATAAACTAAAAATTACAACACACAACAAAACGACAAAACAAGAAAATAAATGATAAACAATACCGTATCACAGAGTTTCAAACCACTAGTTCTTACACTTTAACTGTAATGTAATCTATGAAAGAATGAATATCGTTTTTCTAATACCTTATGATGTTGGATTGTTGTTACGATAAACATATATCAGTTGTCTTCCTTTATTTATAGGAAAGGCTGTCAAAAAGATTGCAGGAAAGTGCGGAAAAGGTAGACACAAGTAGCTTATATTATCAGAAATATACAAATATGAGAAAGATCCTTATTTAGCAATACTTTTTTAGTGTGTAGTGCAACCAACAAGGAAACATTGTCATTAAAAAGCGATTAAAACTTTCGTAGTTTCTATAACAATATTTCGAATACTTTACAAGGTATTCTAAAACTGATCGCATCAGTGGATACAAGTAGCACCAATGACTACAATATTCTGACTTTGTGCAGCGTTGTCGCTTTGAATTCTGACGACTTTTTGTCTGTGAAGTGAGTCTACTACGTTTTTATCATGACTCCTAAGATGCTTACAATTGGTATATTTGGAAATTTGTCCGCTGATTGATTACTAAATGCTTACTACACAAATGTTAATATGTGGGATACTAGATCACCTTATCTTTCTAAAATAAAACAAGTAGTGTTCCATTAAATAAATGCATAAATAAGAAAGCACAAAGCCTATGAAATTGTATTTTTTTTTACATTTCCTTCTACCTTCTCCAAATCTATTACTTGTTCACATTTCTCATTACCAGTTGAGATACGTGATAGAAATGGAATTCAAAATATCTGATAAAACCACGTTTTAATTCTTCGAATTTGAAAATCCAAACGTGTAGTCAATTTAATACCCACTTATCTACCTGTAATTAGTACTTGCATAGTTCTATTTGCTTTTCCTTTTCTGACCTCCTGCATTGAATGAAATGGGAAGACAACATTCACACTAGGCTCATTTTGTGACCTGGAAATCTTTCCATTGATTATTTTAAAAACTGAACCCAGGTATTTCCACAGTTGTTAATTTCGACATGTTGATAATATTATACTTGAATCGCGAAAATAAGTGCCCCGATAACTACTCAATACTTTTATCAATGATGTTACCGATTTGAATTCACTAATAATTGTTTTTCGATTTCAAGCTATATAATGGATCTAATCGTACCTTCGCCATATAAATCTAACAAGGATTGATGATGATTTAAATGAATTTTTTATAATAATTTGAAGTGTTTTCAAAACTTAGAACATTTGCAAGAATAAGGCTTTTGTACCTTATAGGTACTGAATAGATTACCTTAGTTGTATTTTGCAAAATTATAAGGTTTTTTTTCCTCAATGTTCTTCAACTTTGTTTATCTTTTTTCCTCTTTAATTTTTCTTTATTCGAGCTTCACTGATGAGAATTTTGTAGACGAAACGCGCGTCTGATGCAATTACAAAATTTTAATTCTGGTATCTATGATGTGTTCATTTACACCCACTGGGTCGACGCCACTGCTAGTGGAGTTTTTATTTCCCGAATGTATTATCAGCCTAGTAGTTGGCACGTCTGTATTGTCATGATTTATCAAATATATGGTCATACTTATAAATTAAATGTTTACAAAACTTTTAATTTTTAAAATACTAAGGTTTTTTTCTACCTTTTTGAATAGATTACCTTAGCTGTAATTGTCATAACTTTTAGGAATTCTGGCCCTCAATGCTTATAAATTCGTTCTTTATTTGGCCCTTTTAATATATTATTTTGATTTGAGCGGTATTGATGAGTCTTTTTGTAGACAAAACGCGCGTCTGACGCACATACAAAATTATAGTTCCGGTATCAATGATATGTTTGTATAAATCAAGCACCACTTATTATATACTAAAAATTACAACACACAACAAAACGACAAACCAAGAAAATAAATGATAAACAATACCGTATCACAGAGTTTCTTAAAACTAGTTCTTTCACTTTAACTGTAATGTAATCAATGAAAGAATGAATATCGTTTGTCTATTACCTTTATAAGATGTTGGATTGCTGTAACAATAAACAAATATCAGTTTTCTGCTTTTATTTATAGATGATGGCGATGGATAAGAGAATATTTGATAGTAAACAAAAGGTAGTAACAAGTAGCGTATATTAAAACAGATATAAAAGTATGAGAACGTTCTTTATTTGGGAATACTTTTTAATGTGTAGGGCAATCAACAAGAAAAATATTATTCGAATATTGTACAATTTTATCTAAAAAAAAAATATCAAATCAGTTGATACATGTAGCTCCAATGATTACATTGTTCTGACTTTGTGCAGCGTTGTTGCGTTGATTTTAGCTTTTCTCAGCTCATCTGATATGAAAGGTCAAGTGAGAGTTTCTCATGTCTTGGCGTTCGTCGTCCACCGTCCTTCATCGTCGTCTTCGTCTGTTAACTTTTACAAATTTGTACAAAAATCTTCTCCTCTGAAACAACTGGGCCAAATTTTACCAAACTTGCCCACAATCGTCACTAGGGTATCTAGTTTTAAAACTGTGTCCAATGAGCCTGCTTTACAACCAACATATCAGACATGGCTAAAAATAAAACATAGGGTAAAATGCAATATCTCTGAAACTATAGCATTAAGAGCAAATCATACAGGTGGCAGCAATATTAATCAGATTAAGATCTATCTGCCCTGCAATTTTGGGCCGATTGCTACATTCTTTTGTTGGGTTACTGTCCCTGAGTTAGTAATTTTATGTAAATTTTGCAAGTTTTTTATTATGATCTTAGATATCATCAGAGTATCTTTTAAAATCTTATATTTCATACTATTAATTATCTTTTTAACTGATTTTAAAAGCATCAGGTGAGCGAAGCAGGCTATTTGAGAGCCTCTAGTTGTAAGTTATGTGCGTCTACTGAGTTTTTTAATGGGATTCCTAAGATGCTTACAGGGGGTAATTTCGGTAAATTGTCATCTGCTTGATTACCAAATGACCACTACACAAATGTGAATTGCTGGGCTACTAGATCTCCTTCTCTTTCTAAAGTAAAACTAGCAATGTTCCATTTAATAACTGGATAAATAAAAAAGCACAACGCCGATGATGTTATGCTTTTAAATTTCGTATCATACCTTATCAAAATCTGTAACTTATTAACATTTCTATCAACTCGTAAATATGCTGATGAAATAGTCAACATATCTGATAATATCACGTTTTGATTCCTCAAATTTGAAAATCAAAATGTGTTTTAAATTTAAAAACACTATCTACCAGTTATCAGTACTCTCAAAGCTCTATTGAAATTTCCTTTTTCTAAAATTTTGCATTTAATACAATTAAAAGAAAACAGTCAAAATAGCCTCATTTTGTGACCTTGAAATCTTTGTTTTAATTAGCTTAAAAATGAACCATGGTCTAACAAAAAATTACTAAAGTTATTTATTTCGACCTGTTAATCACATCATAATCAGAGCATAATTGTTGTTTTCTGACTATTTTCCGGATAACTACTCCATACTTTATCAATGATTTTACGAATTGAATTCACTAATTTTTTTTTTTTAATTTCAAGACATATAATGGATCTAATCGTACCTTCTACATATTATAAATCTGACTAGTTTTGATAATGCTAAAAATGTTTTTTTAAAAGAAAGATAAGATAGAACAATCATTTTATTTCATAAGCCATTTGAACTGTTTACAAAACTTCTAACTTTCAAAAAAAGAGGATTTTCTAGCTCAGGAATATATTATCTTAGCTGTATTTTTCAAATTTGTTAGAAATGTTTGGGCCCCAATGCTCGTTAACATCGTACTTTGTTTTTCCTTTTTAACTTTTTTTTATTCGAGTCTCACTGATGAGTCTTGAGGCATCTGACGCCAATACAAAATTTTAATCCTTGTATCTATGATGATTTTATTTACAAACACTGAGTCGATACAAGTGCTGGTGGAGTTTTTATTCCCCGAGAGTATCAACAGCCTAGTGATCTGCACTTCTGTGTTGACATGAATTATCATTGATATGTGATATGATCATATTTATAAATTAACTGTTTACACAACTTTGTTTTTCTGAAATACTAAGGTTTTTCTACCTCTTGAATAGATTTCCTTAGCTGTATTCGGCAAAACTTTCCAATCTAGATTTGAATCCTGGTATATTTTTTTAATTTTATATTGTTGGTAATAAATATATAATCATATTTAAAAGGAAAGTCAGATATTTTTCATAATAGTATATTTTTTACCATCCACCCACAGCAGCACGTTAACCTGTTACATAATAGACTATTTAGCCTTCTTTGAAAATAAGATATATTTATCTTCCAGGATAATCATGATAATTGTTCAATGGTTGAGTTTTCATTGAAAATCAATAGAATTTTTTTTTAAATATATTGATCATGTCAGTTACGCATGAAGAGCTTAAGCGTTGATCTAACCAGCATACACTCCAAGTACAACCGCTGCAGTACCGATCAATTTCTCGAAAATAAAAAAAAATAAAAGAATTACAACATGGAAATTTCAATGATTCACATCTGTTATTCGATCAAACGTAATTCATACCAGCAGGTCATTTGGCAACACATAAAAACATACACTTATAACATCAATGACAGTTTGCTCTCATCTATATATTGTCTTTTAAAATAATTGAATATATGCAATCTAGAATGCCAGTCGAGATAAGTATGTTATATATCGTGTATGTTTTTAATTATACAACAAATCACAACTGACAACATATATGATAAGAGCAACATCTCTTTTTTCTAAGGAATTTAAGTTCACTGAATGCGCACTCATCGATACAACAAAAGAAATTCTAAAACAAAATAATGATGTAACAAAAAAACAACAAAGAGGAAATATATTTGCTGTAACAGTCATATGACTACCTCTGTTGCCATCTTAATTGCAAAGCAATCTTTAGAAAGCATAACAAATCACCCCTAGAAACGAGTATGTATATAATAACATAACATAACTTCACAAAAACACTCAACATGATAATTGATAATAAACAATACCGTATCAGAGAATAGACAACTACTTGAAACCACCTTTTTCAACATTTTCCAGGCTGTATTCAGTTAACGATAACTGTCTTTATATGATAACTTATGATGTTAGATTGATGGTATGATGAACAAATAATAAATGTCTTTTTTTATTTGTAGGATTTTGATCGAATTGACACGGGAAAGAGAGCATGGGTTAGTTGTAGGCTAATTTTAGAGATATGAAATTATGATTGGCATTACTTTTCTAGAGTGTCGGGCAACAAACGGTGGCAATATGACTGAAAATAAATTTCCAGTCCGTTCAATTTCCCGACATTTCAAGTACTTTTTTTAAGATATCCACGAGCAATAGTTCGACATAGTCGGTTGAGCATATGATAACAATGGTACGACTCGTGACCTTTGAATGTTTACAGCGTTGTAGTATTTAGTGAAATGCAGCTTCTTCGATTTTTTTGAGATTCCAAAGATGCAGTTATATGTAGATGCTTTTTCAGTAAACTTTTTCTTTGATGATCTGATTAGATATCAAATGGCTTCTATATTAATATATATAAGAGGGAAAATGTACCCTTTTTTATTGATGTAAAACATTCGGCTGTTGTCTGCACTATGGTCGGGTTGTTGTCGCTTTGACACATTCCCCTTTTCCTTTCTTAATTCTACATGTAGACAGCTACTTTTTATAGGTACTACTTCTGTACTTAAAATCTGTAGTACTGGAAATTTACTTTCAATATTTACATGTAGGTCTTTTTCTTTACTTTAGAATTATTGTAATATTTAGGTACTTGTGTTTTCCCGTACTTGATTAGTACTTGAAATGTTGCAAGACAATCTTCAGAAAAAAATATAAAAAAAAACTCCTTAAGATCAATTGTGTATATCATAACATTAGAAAATCATAACAAAAACACTTAACAACAAAAAAATGCTAATCAGCAATACCGTATTTCAGTATTGGCAGTTACTTAAAACCAGCTTCTTAAACTTCAACTAGTCTGTCAGTAATAAGCGGTAAATCTTGTTTTCGGTAAACTTATGATGTTGAATTGCTGCTACAATGAACAAATCGCAAATATCTTCATTGAGATAAGAATTAGAGATAACAAAGCGGTAGTCGTATTCTGTATTTGGCAAAACTTTTAGGAATTTCGGTCGTCAAAATTTCAACTTTGTACATTGTTTCGTCCTTTGTAACTTTTTTTTAAATCAAGCATAACTATTGGGTCTTTTGTTGACGAAACGCACGTCCGGCGAATATACAAAATTTCAATCCTGGTATATGTGATGAGTTCATGGTTGTTAGTTGATATATGATAACATTTTAACGCTGAAATAAATATCAAATTAAGGAAATTATTTATTTATATCCAATGTATGCAGAAATAGTACATACTTCGTTCATTATCATCATTGAGTACATCAAAATTGAGAGACTACGAAATATTAATCGAGAAAATCGAAACCAAGTTTATTTTAGTGTCAATGTAAACAAGCGTCTTTCTATATAAAACTTTTACAATAATACTGTTATTGCTATATGCATTTAATTGAAAAGTCCTATATTGTTCATAATATTATATTTTTTAATCATCCATTCACATCATCAATTTTACCTGTTACATGATTTAATATTTCGCCTTCTTTTAAAATAAGATATTTGTATCTCCCAGGTGAATGTGCAATGGTTAAGTTAAAATTAATGGCTAAGAACAATATATTTTAAATCTTCAGCTACATATATCACTTACTTGAAATATAATTTAACTTATACTTTTCGTTGAAAATCAAAAGAATTTTTCATGAATTAAATTATCATGTCAGTTTGATGAGAAGCTAGAGCATTGATTTAACCATCATACACTCCAAGTACAACCACTGCAGTATCGATCAATTTTTTGAAAATAAAAAAAATACAACAGGGAAATTTCTTGTTTCTCTGTTATACGATAAAAAGTAATTCATGTCAGCAGTTTATTCGTCAACACATGAAAACACACACCTATAACAGTAATGCCATTTTATTCTCACCAATGAAGCATCGTAAACATGTATCCTAGAATGCCAGTCGAGATTAGTATGTCCTATATTAATTACACAACAAATCACAAGAAACAGCATAATTATCATGAGAAGCAACATGTTATTTTCCTAAGGAAGTGAATTTCAATGCATGCTCACTCATCTATACAACAAGTAACTCTTTTTGAAACAAAATAACGATGTTGCAAGAACAAAAACACAGACGAAATATATGGGCTGTTACAGTCGTAAGACTTGCTCTGTTGCCATCTTAATCAATGTTAATTGCAAAACAATCTTTAAAAAGCATAACAAATCTACCCGAGAAACGAGTATGTAAATTAGAACATTACAAGACTAGAAAACTGATTATTAATAATACCATATCAGATAATAGACAATAACTTGAAACCACCTTCTTCAACTACTTCTATTCTATAATCAGTTTATGATAAAAGTCTGTATATGATAAATTATGATGTCACATTTGCTGTTATAATAAACAAATTATAAATGTCTTTTTTTTATTTTTGCTAGGATAATGACAACAGTCAAGAAGAATTTAGGAGGGAATCGGTAAGTAGTTGCATATGTATACTACAGAGGTAGTAATTACTTTTCTAGCGTGTAGGGGAACAAACAGTGCCAATATGGCTAAAAATCGATTAGGAATTCCCAGTCTATTCAAGCTCCGAGTATTCATCCACTAGCAATAGGTCGAATTAGTCGGTGACGCCAATGATAACAATGTTACAACTCATTGACTTTGAATGTATGCAGCGTTGAAGTGTTAAGGAAGATAGGCTTCTTCGGTTTTTCTCCGTGGTTTCAACATGTATATACATGTAGTTGCTTTTTTTCCTTTGATGATCTAATTTGATAACAAATGGTTACTGTATTAATGTATAAGAGAGGGACAATGATGAGTTTATATAAATCAAGGAGACCACTTATATATATACTAAAAAAATGTAAAGCATAACCAAACGATAGACCAAGAAAATTGATGAGAAACAATACAGCATCACATATTGTCTTAAAACAAGTCTCTTAAACTTTAACTATACTATAACTCATGAACGAATAAATGTCGTGTTTCTGATAACTTATGATGTTGGATTGTTGTTACGATAAACAAATATCAGTTGTCCTCTTTATTTATAAAAAGGCTGACGAAGATTTTGAAGGAAAATACGGAACAGGTAGAAACAAGTAGCTTATATTATAAGAAATATACAAGTATGAGAAATATCCTGATTTAGCAATACTTTTTTAGTGTGTAGTGCAACCAACAAGGAAACATTGTCATTAAAAAGCGCTTGAAAATTTCGCAGTTTCTTTAACGATATGTCGAATAGTTAACAAGCTAATCTAAAAAATGATCGCATCAGTGGATACAAGTAGCACCAATGAATCCAATATTCTGACTTTGTGCAGCGTTGTTGCGTTGAATTCTGATGACTTTTTGTATGTGAAGTCAGTCTACTACGTTTTTTATCGTGACTCCTAAGATGCTTACAGTTGGTATCTTTGGACATTTGTCCTCTGATTGATAACTAAATGCCTACTACACAAATGTAAATGTGTTGGATACTAGGTCACCTTATCTTTCAAAAGTAAAACAAGTAGTGTTCAATTAAATAAATGCATAAATAAGAAAGCACAAAGCCTATGATGTTGTATTTTTTTTACATTTCCTTCTCGTACCTTTTTCAAATCTATTTCTTTTTAAAATTTCTCATTAACAGTTGATAAACATGCTAGAAATGAAATTAAAAAAAATATCTGATAAAACCACGTTTTATTCTTCGAATTTGAAAATCCAAATGTGTAGTCAATTTAATACCCACTTATCTACCTGTTATAAGTACTTTCATAGTTCTATTTGATTTTCCTTTTCTAACATCCTGCACTGAATGAAAAGTGAAGAAAACATTCAAAATATGCTCATTTTGTGACCTGGAAATCTTTCCTTTGATTATTTTAAAAACTAAACCCAGGTATTACCAACAAGTACCAAAATTGTTAATTTCGACATGTTGATAATATTATACTTGAATCAAGTCGTTATTATCAGAAAATAAGTGCCCAAATTTCAAGCTATATAATGGATCCATATAAATCTGACAAGTATTGATGATGCTTTCAATTGATTTTTAAAAAAGATGAAATATCATAAACAATTTGAAGTGTTTACAAAACTTAGAACTTTTACAAGAATAAGGCTTTTGTACCTCAGGAATAGATTACCTTAGTTGTATTTTGCAAAATTATAAGGATTTTTTTCTTCAATGTTCTTCAACTTTGTACATCTTTTCTTCTTTAATTTTTATTTATTCGAGCGTCACTGGTGAGTCTTTTGTAGACGAAACGCGCGTCCGATGCAAATACAGAATTTTAATCCTGGTATCTATGATGTGTTCATTTACACTCATAGGGTCTCGAAGCCACTGCTGGTGGAGTTTTTATTTCCCGAATGTATCACTAGCCTAGTAGTCAGCACGTCTGTAATGACATGAATTATCATTGATATGATCATACTTATAAATTAAATGTTTTCAAAACTTTAAATTTTTAAAATACTAAGGTTTTTTTTTCTACCTTTTTGTTTGAATAGATTACCTTAGCTGTAATTGTCATAATTTTTAGGAATTTTTGGCCCTCAATGCTTTTAAATTCGTTCTTTATTTGGCTCTTATAATATATTATTTTGATTTGAGCGTCACTGATGAGTCTTTTGTAGACGAAACGCGCGTCTGACGCAAATACAAAATTTTTATCCCGGTATCAATGATAAGTTTGTATAAATCAAGCACCACTTATTATATACTAAAAATTACAACACACAACAAAACGACAAACCAAGAAAATAAATGATAAACAATACCGTATCACAGAGTTTCTTAAAACTAGTTCTTACACTTTAACTGTATTGTTATCAATGAAAGAATGAATATCGTTTGTCTATTACCTTATGATGTTGGATTGCTGTAACAATAAGCAAATATCAGTTGTCTTCTTCTATTTGTAGACTGAGGCGATGAAGAGAAGATATGATAGTATACGAAAGGTAGTAACAAGTAGCTTATATTATTAGAGATATAAATGTATGAGAAAGTTTCTTATTTGGGAATACTTTGTTAATGTGTAGGGTAATCAGCAAGGAACATATGGCATAAAACAGCAATTAAAATTTCGCAGTCTATATAACTATTATTCGAATATTGTACAATTTTATCTAAAAAAATTGATTAAATCAGTGGATACAAGTAGCTCCAATGACTACACTGTTCTGACTCTGTGCAGCGTTGTTGCGTTGATTTCAGCTTTTTTAGCTCATTTGACATGGAAGATCAAGAGAGCTTTTCTCATCACTTGGCGTCCGTCGTCCACCGTCCTTCGTCGTCGTCGTCGTCTGTTAACTTTTACAAAATTATCCTCCTCTGACACTGGGCCAAATTTTACCAAACTTGGCCACAATCATCACTAGGGTATATAGTTTTAAAATTTGTCCAATGAGCCTGCTTTACAACCAACATGGCAGACATGGCTAAAACTAAAATATAGGGTAAAATGCAGTTTTGGTTTATATCTCTGAAACTATAGCATTAAAAGCAAATCAAACAGGTGGCAGCAATATTTATCAGATTAAGATCTATCTGCCCTGAAATTTTGGGACTATTACTACATTCCGTTGTTGGGTTCCTGTCCGTGAGTTAGTAATTTTACGTAAATTTTGCTAGTTTTTTATTATGATCTTAGATATCATTCGAGTATCTTTTAAAATCTTATATTTCATACTATTAATTATCTTTTTAACTGAAATATAAAGGCATCAGGTGAGCGAAACAGGCTTTTTGAGAGCTTCTAGTTGTAAGTTAGGTGCGTCTACTTAGTTTTTAAATGTAATAACTAAGATGCTTACAGTGGGTATTTTCGGTAAATTGTCATCTGCTTGATTACCAAATGGCCACTACACAAATGTAAATATGTGGGCTACTAGATCTCTTCTCTTTCTAAAGTAAAACCGCCAGTGTTTCATTTAATAAATGCATAAATAAAAAATCACAACGTCCATGATGTTATGCTTTTTATTTCCTTATCATATCGTCTCCAAATCTATCACTTGTTAAACTTTCTCACTATCAATTCGTAAACATGCTAGGGAATAGTTAACATATCTGATTATACCACGTTTTGATCCCTCAAATTTGAAAATCCAAATGGGTAGTAACATTGAAAACCACTATATATCAGTTATCAGTACTCGCATAGTTCAATTTCATTTTTCTTTTCTAAAAATTCTGCATTTAATGCAATTTAAAGAAAACAGTCAAAACAGCCTCATTTTGTGACCTTGAAATATTTGCAATTAATATTATTAAAACTGAGCCATGGTCTAAACAACAAGTACTAAAGTTGTCAATTTTGACATGTTGATAACATAATAATGAGATCACAACTGTTATTTTCTGAATATGAGTGCCCGGATTACTAGTTCTATACTTTTATCAATGATTTTATCGATTTTAATTCACTAACTATTTTTTTTTCAATTTCAAGCCATATAATGGAAATAATCGTACCTTCTCCATATAAATCTGACTAGTACTGATGAAGCTTTAAATGTTGTTTTGTTTTGAAGAAAGATAAAGAAGAACAATTATTTTAATTCATAAGCACTTTTGAACAATTTACAAAACTTAGAAATTGTACAGTGAAAAGGCTTTTCAACCTCAGGAAAAGATTATCTTAGTTGTATTTTGCATAAATGTTAGGAACTTTTGGTCCTCAATGCTCTTTAATTTCGGACATTGATTGTCCTTTTTAAGTTTGTTTTTATCCGAGGGTCACTGATGAGTCTTTAGTGGATCTATGAGTTTAACTGTCCCTTTGGTATCTTTCGTCCCTCTTTTTTGTAGACTACGCACACGTCTGACTCAAATAAAAAATGTTAACCCTGGTATCTATGATGAGTTTATTAACAACCACTGCGTCGATGCCACTGCAGGTTGTGTTTGTATTCCCCGACGGAATCACCACCCCAGATGTCAGCACTTATGTGTTGACATGAATTATCATTGATATGGTCATAATTATAAGTTACCTGTTTACAAAACTTTTTTTTTAAATACCAAGCTTTTCCACCTTTTGAATATATTACCTTAGCAGTATTTGGCAAAACTTTGAGAAATTTGGGTCCTTAATACTTTCTACTTCGTACTTTATTTGGCCTTGATAATATCTTTTGTTTTTATTCTAGTGTAACTGATGAGTCTTTTTGTAGATTAAACGCGTGTCTGACGCAAATACAAAAATGTTGATCCTGGTATGACATCATATGATAACATTTTAAAGCTGAAATAAATATCAAATTAAGGAATTTATTTCTTCATATCCAATGTTTGCAGAAATAGCCCATACTTCGTTCATTATCATTATTGAATACATCAAAATTGAGAGACTACTCAAATCAAAATATTAATCGAAAATCAAAACTAATTTCGTTTTAGTGTCAATGTAAACCTGCGTCTTTCTAAATACTTTTACAATAATACTGTTATTGATATATGCATTTAATGTAAAAGTCATATATTATTCATAATAGTATAGTTTTGACCATCCACCTTCATCTTCAAGTTATATGTTACATGATATAAATATGATAAGTAGCAACATCTTTATTTCTACGGAAGTTAAGTTCAATGCATGCTCACTCATCCACACAACAAGTAATTATAATTTGAAACAAAATAACGATGTAGCAAGAGCAAAAACACAGACGAAATATATGGGCAGTAACAGTCGTATGACTTGCAATGTTGCCATCTTTTTGCAAAACAATTTTTAAAAAGCATAACAAATCTACCCAAGAAACGAGTATGTAAATAATAACATTACAAGACAATTGATAATTACCAATACCTTATCAGATAATAGACAATATCTTGAAACCACCTTCTTCAACTACTTCTATTCTGTAATCAGTTAATGATAAATGTTTGATGTTACATTTGCTGTGATAATGAACAAATTATAAATATCTTTTTTATTTTTGCTAGGATGATGATAACAGTGATAAAGACAGTACGAGAGAATCGGTAAGTAGTTGCATATGTATACTAAAGAGGTAGTTATTACTTTTCTAGCGTGTAGGATGAAGGGGAACAAACAGTGGCAATATGACTAAAAATTTATTAGTAATTCCCAGTCCATTCAAGCTTCCGATACTCCGAGTATTTATCCACTTGCAATAGGTCGTAGTCGGTAACGCCAATGATAACAATGTTACAACTCATTGACTTTGAATGAATGCAGCGTTGAAGTGTTAAGGAAGATAGGCTTCTATGGTTTTTCTCCGTGATTTCATATAATATTATAATTTTGCTTTATTCAAGTGGCAAATATTACATGCATTTTCAGCGATGAGAACACTATAGTGTGTGATAACATTGTGTAAGGGAATTCGACGTTTGATGTACCACTGTTCACTCCAGTGCAATTTATGACAATACCACTGCGTCAATCAGAATAATTTTTTTTGCAGTGTTTTAAGAAATGATTTTGCTTTGTTGTCGCGTATTATTTGTGAAACATTCAATGTTTTAAAAAGGCGAATTTTCTTTATAAAATCAATGATTATGTTGACTTTTGAATACCAAACTTTCTACAGCCTTAAATACGCTAATGAAAGATCCAAAAACTATACCAATACATAACGACATGTTTATGAAATTATAACAAATCTATTGGTTAACAAATTTTTACTCGTTATTGCAAAATAATGAACTTAATATGTCTGACATTTTCTCCCTACCCAGTTTACCCCTATACATTTACATGATGTGGACTGGTCATTGTTATTGAATCGTAGGCAATTTGATTGGATTAAGTTGTTATTAGTTTACCTTCAAACTTGTTTATGCTTTTCATACATGGACTATTGATTAATTAGAACGTGCATGAATGTGTACGGTAACTAAAATGACCCTCAAACTGGACACTGGACGAGTCAATATTATGTTTTATCAATGAAAGTTAAGGTATGAAAGGTAAGAATTGCCACTTATTCGATTTTCACAAAATTTTCGGAATATACAGTTGAAAGGTTATTTTTTAAAAGCCTATTGTGAAGAGTAAAGAGAAAGTTTACAAATAATACGTTTTGTTCCATTAAACAAGTCATTTTCGTAAGAGAAATACCGAAATATATTTTACGCACGACTACGGCAGGTAAAATTATTATTTATCATTATAGACATATTAAAAAAAAACATTTTTCAGTCTCATTGGAATATGTTGATTACAATTAATCCCAAACTTAAGAAGTAAGTAACTGAAGTCAAAATATGTCCGATCTGCCTATTTCTGCACATCAAAAGTCAATACGATTGTTTTAAAGTCAATTTCGTCTACCTCACAAAATCTTGTTAGGCACTATAGATAGGTAATGTAATAGATGTCATTCAGGAAGAAAAATGTCAATAAAACTTGGACTGCCACTGCACAATGAAAGTAACTACATGCATATTGAATACTTACAGAATTTTGCCTTTCAACAGGCTAAGAAGAGAGACCACGGACAGCCCCTCAAAGACCCTCAAAGAGTTTTTGTAATGGTTCTTAAGATTACCTAACGGAGGTCAAGCATTGCTATCTGATCGTGAATGAGCTGGTATTAGCTCGTGAATTTAACTGCATTTTCGAAACGCGGAACAAATCCGATTAAAAAAATTATGTTTGTCAAAATGATTAAACTCTCTCAATGATACTGTTTCAATAAGATAAATAAAATTTGTAGTACTTTTTAGAAAACACACAAGGCGCAACACAAGTCTGTGGAAATCATTAAAAAGAGAAAACGTGTTGTACTTATAATGACTACATTTCAATATATAATGATATATTCGAAACTGAATCTTTGGCGTGACAAATACGGCAGTAAAATAAAAATAAAGGTGTTTTTACCTTGAACCCTTTCTTAAAAACACTGAATTTTGTTCATTTTTCATAAAATATATCCTGAGAGATTGGGCAACGCATTATTCTCGATCGTGAAAGACAAAGCTTGACCTTGCAGACAGACGCAGGACGTTTGTGGTTTTTTTTTCACCGGAAAAAAACAAAAGAAAGTTTGCACTTTTAACATTTATACATCTGAACACCTGAATAAAATTGACAAGACATTTTGGCTGTTGACATATAATAGTTGTATACCTGTAATCTTTAGACATTTACAAAATTCATGGAAAGATGTTCACATATTCTTTTAAAGTTCATCCGAACAAACGAGAAATTCAGATTTTTTTCTCTCGAGTAAACCAGACTCTTATATAGGGTAATGTATACGTTTTTGGGGGCGCATTAGATTTTCCCGCATTTCGGGACTTATTTCGGTTTATGTTTGCATGCATTATTTGCTAACATTTGTGAATATTTCAGAGTAAATAGCATTCTGTTTCATTAATTCATTGAAGGGCAATTGAAAGAATAGTTTATTTCAGGAAAATACACTCAGACACACAAATGGGGATTCTGAAACAAATAATGGGGCTGGTGATTTGTGTATGATATAATTACTTAGACAGAACCCTTAGTCGGTTGATATTTCATTGAGATACATCGTAAATAATTGCATTTATTTTACAGGAATCCCATTTTCCTCCACGTATTTGGGCCAGACATCCGGCGTACTTAGTATATTTTTGAGAATGTTACGACGTGTGAAAATAGTATTTTCCATCCTTTGTATCACTATTTTCTGCATTTTTATCTGTATATTGCTCCAGAACTAAGTGCATGAGCATAATGCAAAAGACTTTTAAAATACCTTGCTCGAAAAAAAAAAGCACAATCTACCTGAGTATATCTCTAAAAGAATGAGTTCAAATTGTAACAAAAGCTGTGCGCAAACGTAATGAGTTATGCGAGCAATGTTTCACAATCCCTAAAAAAAAATTTTGTAAATATATCCATTTTTCGCAAAATTTCTGATAAAACCTGTGAAAAACTATTTGAATCATTAAAATGGAATGACATTTTTCGAAGAAAAGGTATTAAGTTATTCGAATTATGAAACAAATCTTGGAGGAGCAATCTGCCTAGGGTTTACAGTTAAACCTTGAATTTTTTTCCGAGATACTGATCATTATGCTAAACCATTTTTTTTAAATTTGTTCGTATAAATAATTTATCATTTTAGATAAGTAATTGACCTTGCTTATGTCTTCTCTTTAAGATTGAATTCAGGATTCAATCATAATACTTGACCACCGTTAGGTAAAGAATTCATTTATTCGGCTCTTTTTCTCAAAAACCGAATGACGCCCGAGATGAAGTTATTTTCTATTACGGCAGGTATAAATCTCTGTCAGACAAGTTTGTGTCGGACTAATGGGGTGTCAGACAAATGGGGTTTGAGACCAATGGGGCGTCGGAATATCGTGGCGACCCCTCATTATAGATGGTCCAAGTTGTCGTTTTTTTTAGACGGTCCGAGTTGTCCGAGGACGGACTTGTCTTGCACCCAACTAAAATGCCCCAAGTTTGAACACCTTATTTGATTTCATGACTACCATGCTAACTTTTTACCTTATAGAATCCTGGTCCTGAGTAGAGTTTGAAGTTGTCGCCAGCAAAAGATTAAAACACCGTTCATTGCGGGCTTTCGTTGTCGATGATTTCTTTATTTTGTGTAATGTCAATTTCATCATGGAACACTTTCTCCACAATCAAGCTTAAGGGTTCATTAAGTGATATAAATACGTTTGATATTTATTTTTTTAACAAATAAAAGTTACGATTTAAAAATCAATGTTTTAATTTACCATTGACCTAACATTGTTTGTATACTGCAACTTAAATTAATAAATTGATAGCTTTTTAAATCGTAACACAATGTTAAACTTATTTTATTCTCTTAATGGACCCCTGATGGTGAAGAAAGAGTTCCATGATGAAATTGACATCGTACAAAATATAGCTTTGTTACTATATTTATGAAATAAACACAACTAGTTGCAGTATAAAAACATTTTATATTTTTCTGACATTGACCATATATTGTATGTAGAAGTACTTAAAGATGACAAAAAGTTAACGTACTGAAAAATGACTAAAATTTTCAGTACTGAAAAGTGACTGAAATTTACAGTACTGAAAAGTGACTGAAATTTCGAGTACTGAAAAATGACTGAAATTTTCAGTACTGAGAACATTTTTTTTCTCAAGAACATTACTTAAAAAGATATATAAATAAATGTAATGATAAGTGATGTTTCTTAAAAGTACTGTTTATATAGCGGCATTTAATGTACTGATTATTGGTGTTTCCAAAAACTACTGTTTACAGAACGGTACTTAATGTACTGGTAAGTGATGTTTACTAAAAGTACTATTTATATAGCGGCATTTAATGTACATGTAAACGTTAGGCAAATTGTTGGAAGTGTAGCGTGTAGGGCAACAAACAGTAGCAATATGGCTGAAAAATCCCAGGAATTCCCAGCCCCTTTTAATTCCCGAAGTTTTAAGTATTTTTCCACGAGCAATAGTTCAAATAAGGCGGTAGCGCCAATGATATGAATGTTACGACTCGTTACCTTGGAATAAATACAGCGTTGTGGTTAAACATTGAAGATGTAATATGATTGCGTTGTAGTGTTTAGGGAAGAGCAGCTTCTTCCTTTTGTTTCCGTCATTCCAGAGATACATATAAATGTAACTACTTTTTTCAGGAAATTTGTCCTTTGATGGTCTGATGCAATGTCAACTTTTTTATTGATGTAAAACAATTACATGTAGTGCTCTTTTAAATTAATGCAGACATCAAAAACACAATGCCTAATAGTGTCAAATAGTATATTGTAGACAACCCCATCCGTTGCTGAAAACAAAAATAATCGGTAACTTTCCAGGATTACCCTCAGTCCATCGATCAAACGTATTTCATGTCAGCATGTTATGATATGATAATACATAAAACACACCCTTATTAATGTAAATACCTTGCATCCTTATATGTATGGGTTATTTTAAACATACATCATATAATGCCGGTCGTGAATAGTATAGTATATACCTTGGATTTTTTAAAGATCAACAAATCACAACTGACAGCCTATATGATTAGATCGTCAATCAGTTAATGAACTAGTATTATTTGTGGTACGCATCCTAAAACCCAAGCAACATTGCTTTTGCTTCAAATGTACAATATATAATTATGTTAATTTTGCATTGTGTCATGTAAGCTGTTCATAGCCGTGATCGTCTAGTCGATGGCACCGAAAGAAAAAACCTGTGATATTAACAGTGCCAAGTTCAAGCCCAGTACCCGGAATGATTTTTTTTGTAATGTTTTTCTCTACCAAAATATTGTTTTTAATCTTAGAGGTATCTATATTTCATTTTTACTCTAAAGTTGACGATTTTGTTTCTGGTTTCACAGTCGAAGAAATAGTTTAACAGTCGTATTTAATCACACTTTATTCACATCAGAGTCCGTTAAATGTTGATGTATATTTGGATTATTTATAATCCAACAAATATTAAGTGATCATAGTATGATATCATTATAATCATAAAACCAAAAGATGATGAAAAGGGAAAGGCCTTGTACCTTAAAAGGGATAAGGGATAAGTGTAATGTGTACATGGATGTTTATTTTATCAAGGAATTGTACTAGTAAGTAATATCTACAGTTTCTTGATTTTGTAATGTTTATATATTTCATTAGATAACAAAAAAAAACCCAGAAATACAGTTATTGACATTAACAGATATACGCTATAAGAGTGATATTTAAATAATAATTTATCAGTACTCGTGGTCTAGTGGTATCATGCATAGACTACAGACATAACTGTGGAAAATACGCGCGAGTTCGAACCTATAAGAGTCACTCGTTTTTGAGAGGACAAAATATCGTAAGTTAAAAGTTATGATATAAGTTATCTTAAGTTAACATGGTGGTCAGTGGATTCTTGAAAAATAATCCACCGTTAGAACTATAGACTGACGTCAGAGAAATGGGTTAAATGTTAAGCCCCAGTCCCACTAGACCACGATCGCATCACGCTCACCGCGATCTAAAATAAATTTAGATCGTGGTGAGGTCGCGGTATGAGCGGCATGAAAATGTTAATTTTCGTTGCTTTCACGATGCTACTACGTCCTAATTACGCTTCTACAACGATCCCGCGACGATTAAACCACGTTCTCACCGCGCTTATTCTGCGACGTCACTACGCTTATAAAGATCTTTCTACGCTCTTCACGTTCTCACTACGACCATACCACGAGTTATCCGATTGCAACACGATCTTACTGCGATTATAGCACGTTCTTACCACGATTATACTACGTTCATACCGCGATCTTACTACGTTCTCAGCAATACCGTCAAATTCGTGTTTCATATCAATATAGTTCCATTCCTTCTATTTCTGATTAAAACGGAGATTTCTCGGAAACAATACAGTCATGCCACCAAAATCTACTAGAACACGTGTGCATGGTGGTAGGGGTTGATGTAGAGGCAGAGGGAGCAAAGTATGAACGCCATACTAAACTCCAAATAGTACACAAGAAACTAAAATTAAAAATAGTACAAGACTAACAAAGGCCAGAGGCTCCTGACTTGGGACAGGCGCAAAAATAGTGGGGTTAAACATGTTTGTCAGATCTCAAACCTCCCCCTATACCTCTAGCCAATGAAAAGTAAACGCATAACAATACGCACATTAAAATTCAGTTCTAGAGAAGTCCGAGTCTGATGTCAGAAGATGTGACTAAAGAAAATAAACAAAATGACAATAATACATAAATAACAACAGACTACTAGCAGTTAACTGACATGTCAGCTCCAGACTTCAATTAAACTGATACTATACACATAAGTAGTATAATACTTGTCATCAAGAGATGTCGGAACGACCAATCAATCCTAAATTACAACATATTGCTGGTCCATAAAGCTCATATGACGATATTTTAGTGAACGATAGCAGAGATGACACAGATGTGTCAATATATATAGGAAGATGTGGTATGAGTGCCAATGAGACAACTCTCCATCAAAGTAAAAATCTATAAAAGTAAATCATTATAGGCCAAGGTACGGCCTTCAATACGGAGCCTTGGCTCACACCGAACAGCACGCTATAAAGGGCCCACAAAAAAATACTAATGATAAACCCTTTAAACGGGAAAAACCAACGGTCTAATATATATAAAAACGAGAAGCATGGTTGAGCCGTTAGAGCAAATGGATAAATACATTCAGACAAACAAAATCTAGGGAGTTTTTTTTATATATTTTATGTGAAAATGACAATAAAAATGATGGTCGTAGAGATAACGTAGTAAGGTCGTGAGAAGAACGTGATGAGGACGGCAAGGGCGTGCTAGAATCGTACTATGGTCGTGAACAGCGTGGTAAAGTCGTTGTGGAAGCGTAGTTGGGTCGCGGTGAGAACGTGATGGTCGTAGTAAGGTCGTGATAACGTCGCTGTGAGATCGTAGCGCAATCTCTCCGAATAGAATCATGCTTTCGGTACGCTCTCGCTACGATTGTACAGTGACCTTTGCGATCTTACTACGATCTTAGTGCGCTCTCACAACCCTTCTTCTACGACCTAATTTCGCCACGACCGCACCACGATTGTTTTGAACATGTTCAAAGTTGGCCACGCTCTTCACGATCTTGAAGACCTCACCACGACCGTGGTACGACCTTACTGCGACCTTCACGATCGTACCACGATCATCAAAATTTGCATTTTTTTCACAGATCGTAGTGCGATCGTGGCCTAGTGGGACTGGGGTATTAGTTGAATTACAATCTCAAGAAAAAATAAAAAAATCAAACAAAAAGATCAATTGTGTATTTTATAAAATTACAACACATAGCAAAAACACAAAACAACAAAAAATTGTTAACCAGCAATACCGTATTACAGTATTCACAGTTTCTTAAAACCAGCTTCTTATACTTAAACTGGTCTGTCAACAATTAACGGTAAATTTTGTTTTCGGTTAACTTATGAAGTTGGATTGGATGCTGGATTGGAAAAGAATTGGAGATTACAAAGCGGTAGTCGAATTCAAAGAAAAGAAATTATTTCTTCATATCCATTATATGCAGAAATAGCCCATACTTCGTTCATTATTCATTTTAAACTAGCGCCTTTCTATATAAAACTTTTACAATAAAACTTTTAATAATGATATATGCATTTAATGGAAAAGTCATATATTGTTCATAATAGTATATTTTAGATCATCCATCCACATCATCAATTTTACCTGTTACATGATTTTTCGCCTTCTTTTGAAATAAGATATTTTTATCTCCCAGGTAAATGTGCAATGTTTAAGATTCTAAATTGGATGGCTAAGAACAATATGTGTTAAATCTTCAGCTACATATATCACTTATTTGAAATATTATTTAACTTATACATTTCGTTGAAAATCAAAATAATTTTTCATGAATTAAACTTATCATGTCAGTTTGGTGAGAAGTTAGATCATTGATTTAACCATCATACACTCCAAATACAACCACTGCAGTACCGATCCATTTTTTGAAAAATAAAAAAAAATACAACAGGGAAATTTCTTGTTGCTCTGTGATTCGATAAAACGTAATTTTTGTCAGCAGTTTATTCGTCACAACATAAAAACACACACCTATAACATTAATGCCATTTTATTCTCACCAATGTAGCGTCGTGTACATGTATCCTAGAATACCTCAACAGTTTGTCATGTCATTTCCTCTAAAACCACACAACAGAATTTCATGAAATTTTGTAGATAATAAGGACAATGCCAATGTGGGGACGTGAGGTATGTGAGCGTGCTCACTAAGGTTCTTTAATTATTTTTTTTTCAATTTCAAACCATTTGATGGATCTAATCGTACCTTCTCTATATAAATCTAACTATTATTGATGATGCTTTAAAGAGTTTTTAAGGAAAGATAAGAGAGAACAATTATTTTAATTAATAATCACATTGAACTGTTTATAAAACTTTTTGAAATACGAAAAGTTTTCTACCTCTTGTTTAGATTACCTTAGCTGTATTTGGCAAAACGTTTAGAAATGTTTGGTCCTCAATGCTTTTTACTTTGTACTTTATTTGGCCTTTTTAATTTTTGGTTGGATTCGAGCTTTACCGATGAGTCATTCTGTAGACGAAACGCGCGTCTGACGCAAATACAAACATTTTGATCCTGCTATCTATGATGAGCTTATATCTATGAAGGAGACCACTTATGTGTATACTATGATATTATTACGTAAGTATTTCTGTATTGGCCTTTCTATTGGTCCAAGGCTTGCTGTATTGGCCTAAGGCGAAGCCGAAGGCCAATACAGCTGGCCTCGGACCAATAACAAGGCCAATACAGAAATACACGTAATAGTATCTTTATCAATTAACTACAGTGTCACAAAAAAATGTTCTATTTCATTTCACAAGAGATCAATATTTTTACCTTGAAGTGGAACTATCCAAATAATCTCAGTTTCTTTTTATTAGATGCAATATATAATGATCTGGTGCTGTTTCCAGGTGTCTTCAGCATTTTCTCATCAGATGAATTTTTCTACCCTTTCCAGTCACTATAAAGTGTTACAATTTTAATTTAGACGCAACACATAAATAGAAATTGGAAAGGTACTGCCATTGCATGTAAAATGATACAACTATCCATAAGCCAAATGACCAAAGAACGAAGATTTGCATAATTACAGAATGCATATGCCTGGTTCGGGTTTAAAAATAAATGACAGTTTACAAAAAAAAAAGCGAATGTTAGCAGGTCTGAGGTTGTCAAGAAATGAATTTTGTAATAATCTACTCGTTCCCCAAACCTGAAATAATTCCATCGTTTGCTTTAAAAATGCTTTTTAAATTAATGTGACCGTCTTTAGTCTGAAATATATGCCATACTAAACTTTACAGCATGATTATGATAACTAAATAAAAACTGCGTCTTCCAAACTACTGTTTACTTTCAGTTTGTGTTTATCGTGACTTTCGATATAAAAACTAGAGACGTTCCGAAATCCTGTATTTGTGACAACTCGGCCAATAAAGAAAAATCCATATTAGCCAAGTTATTCTGTATTGGCCGTGTTAACACCTTATAAACAATACCGTATCACTGAGTTTCTTAACACTAGTTCTTACACTTTAACTGTTATGTAATCAATGAAAGAATGAATATCGTTTTTCTAATACCTTATGATGTTGGATTGCTGTAACAATAAACAAATATCAGGGTTTTTTTTATTTGTAGACTGAGGCGATGAAGATAAGATATGATAGTATGGTAAAGGTAGTAACAAGTAGCTTATATTATTAGAGATATAAAAGTATGAGAACATTCCTTATTTAGGAATACTCTGTTAATGTGTAGGGCAATCAACAAGGAAAATATGGCATAAAACAGCGATAAAAATGTCGCCGTCTATATACAGCCCTTGGATGGTGTAAACTTCCCCAAAAAAAACGTGTATGGTGTAATGGTGTATGGCATATGGTGCAATGGTGTAAGGTGTATGGTGCTATGGTGTATGGTGTAAGGGGAATGGTGTATTGGTGTATTAGGAATGGTGTGATGATGTAACGTGCGACCGGGAATGGTGTGAATGAAAGGTGTACAACATTTCAATGGTTGAAAACGAAGTTCTTTTTATTTTAATTTTTCGGATTGTAAACATAAACAATAAAAATAATCTTAATATTTGAAATTTAATTGCATTATGGGTAATTTCGGATCGTGTAGATAAAATGGGGAATGGTGTATGGTGTAATGTATAAGGTATATGGTACAAAGTTGTAACGTGTATGGTGTAATGGTATAAGGTGTATGGTGTAATGGTGTATGGTGTATGGTGTAATGGTGTATGGTGTTAGTGGAAAGTTTACACCATCCAAGGACTCTAACTATTATTCGAATATTGTACAATTTTATCAAAAAAATTGATCAAATTAGTGGATACATGTAGCTCCAATGACTACATTGTTCTGACTTTGTGCAGCATTGTTGCCTTGATTTCAGCTTTTGTAGCTCATCTGACATGAAAGGTCAAGTGGCGTCACTTGGCGTCCGTCGTCCACCGTCCTTCGTCGTCGTCGTCTGTTAACTTTTACAAAAATATTCTCCTCTGAAACAACTGGGCCAAATTTTACCAAACTTGTCCACAATCATCACTAGAGTATCTAATTTTTAAAATTTGTCCAATGAACCGGCATTACAACCAACATGGCAGACATGGCTAAAAATAAAACATAGGGTAAAATGCAGGTTTTGGTTTATATCTCTGAAACTATAGCATTAAGACCAAGAAATAAAACACAGACGAAATACATGGGCTGTAACAGTCGTATGACTTGCTCTGTTGCCATCTTAATTGCAAAACAATCTTTAGAAAGCATTAAAAATCTACCCGAGAAACGAGTATGTACATAATAACATTACAAGACTAGAAAATTGATAATTAACAATACCTTATCAGATAATAGACAATAACTTGAAACCACTTTCTTCAACTACTTCTATTCTGTAATCAGTTAATGATAAATGTCTGTATGTTATAATTTATGATGTTACATTTGCTGTTATAATGAACAAATTATAAATGTCTTTTGTATTTTTGCTAGGATAATGACAACAGGGTTGAAGAAAGTAGGAGAGGATCGGTAAGTAGTTGCATATGTATACTACAGAGGTAGTTATTACATTTCTAGCGTGTAGGGTGTAGGGGAACAAACAGTGGCAATATGGCTAAAAATCGATTAGTTATTCACAGTCCATTCAAGCTCCCGATATTCCGACTATTCATCCACTATCAAAAGGTCGAATTAGTCGGTAACACCAATGATAACAATGTTACAACTCATTGACTATGAATGTATGCAGCGTTGAAGTGTTAAGGAAGATAGGCTTCTTTGGTTTTTCTCCTTGGTTTCAACATGTGTATACATGTAGTTGCTTTTTTTCCTTTGATGGTCTGATTTGATAACAAATGGCTACTGTATTAATGTATAAGAGAGGGACAAAAATGAGTTGATATAAATCAAGGAGACCACTTATATATATACTAAAAAATACAAAGCATAATCAAACGACAAACCAAGAAAATTGATGAGAAACAATACCGCATCACAGACTTCTTTAAACAAGCCTCTTAAAGTTTAACAATGTTACTACTTGCATAGTTCTATTTGCTTTTCCTTTTCTAACATCCTGCATTGAATGAAATGTGAAGAAAACATTCAAAATAGGCTTATTGTATGACCTGGAAATCTTTTCATTGATTATTTTAAAAACTGAACCCAGGTATTACCAACAAGTAACAAAGTTGTTAATTTCGATATGTTGATAATATTATACTTGAATCACGATCGTTATTATCAGAAAATAAATGCCCGGATAACTACTCAATACTTTTATCAATGATGTTACCAATTTGAATTCACTAATATTTCTTTTCAATGTCAAGCCATATAAGAGATCTAATCGTACCTCCTACATATTATAAATCTGACTAGTATTGATAATACTTAAAATGTTTTTTTTTTAAAGAAAGATAAGATAGAACAACTGTCTTATTTAAGGACTTTGAATTGTTTACAAAACTTCTAATTTTCAAATAATGAGGCTTTTCTAGCGCAGGAATATATTATCTTAGCTGTATTTTTCAAAATTGTAAGTAATGTTTGGGCCCCAATGCTCTTTGACGTCGTACTTTGTTTGTCCTTTTTAACTTTTTTTATTCAAGTTTCACTGATGAGTCGTGAGGCATCTAAAATTGTAATCCTGGTATCTATGATGAGTTTTTTTTACAAACACTGAGTCGATACAAATGCTGGTGGAGTTTTAATTCCCCGAGGGTATCAACAGCCTAGTGATCTGCACTTCTGTGTTGACATGAATTATCATTGATATGTGATATAGTAATATTTATAAATTAACTGTTTACAAAACTTTGTTTTTCTGAAATACTAAGGTTTTTCTACCTCTTGAATAGATTTCCTTAGCTGTATTCGGAAAACTTTCCAATCAAGATTTTAATCCATGTATATTTGATTTTTGTATTGTTGGTAATAAATATATAATCATATTTAAAAGGAAAGTCAGATATTTTTCACAATAGTATTTTTTTTACTATTCACCCACAGAAGCATGTTAACCTGTTACATTATAGAATGTTTCGCCTTTTTTTTTAAATTAAGATATGTTTATCTTCCAGGATAAGTGTTCAATGGTTGAGTTTTTAAAAATTAATTGTTAAGAAAAATATGTTTTATATCTTCGAATATATGTTATCACTAACTTGAAATCTTATTTGCTTATACATTTCGTTGAAAATCACTAGAGTTTTTCAAAAAATATATTGATCCTGTCAGTTACGCGTGAAGAGCTTAAGCGTTGATCTAACCAGCATAAACTCCAAGTACAACCGCTGCAGTTCCGATCAATTTCTTGAAAATAAAAAAAAAATACAACATGGAAATTTCTATGATCAACATCTGTTATTCGATAAAAAGTAATTCATGTCAGCAGGTTATTCTACAACACATGAAACACACACTTATAACATAAATGACATTTTGTTCCAATCTATATATTGACTTATACATGCATCCTAGAATGCCATTCGAGATTAGTATGTAATATATCTTGTGTTTTTAATTATACAACAAATCACAACTGACAGCATATATGTTAAGAAGCAACATCTCTTTTTTTTCTAAGGAATTAAAGTTAATTACATACCCACTCATCCATACAACAAATTTTTTTTTTAAAACAAAATAACGATGTTACAAAAACAACCGCAGACGAAGTATATCAGCTTTAACAGTCATATGAATACCTCTGTTGCCATCGTGATTGCAAAACAACCTTTAGAAATAGAATAAGAAATCATCCCGAGAAAGAAATATGTATATAATAACATTACAAAACATAACAAAAAACACTTAATCAAGAAAATTGATAATAAACAATACCGTATCAGGGAATAGACAATTATTTAATACCACCTTCTTTAACTTCTTCTATTATGTAATCAGTTAACGATAAATGTCTTTATATTGTAACTTATAATGTTGGATTGATGTTATAATGAACAAATCATAAATGTGTTTTTTTTTATTTGTAGGGTTTTGGTATGAGGAGATTTGAATTGGAGACACTTTATGTAAGTGGTAGCTTATTTTTAGAGATATGAAATTAATAAATTAAATGTCAGTTACGCATGAAGAGCTTAAGTGTTGATCTAACCAGCATACACTCCAAGTACAACTGCTGCAGTTCCGATCAATTTCTTGAAAATGAAAAAAATTACAACATGGAAATTTCTATGATCACTATCTGTTATTCGATAAAAAGTAATTTATGTCAGCAGGTTATTCTGCAACACATGAAACACATACTTATAACATAAATGACATTTTGTTCCCATCTATATACTGACTTATACATGCATCCTAGAATGCCACTCGAGATTAGTATGTAATAGATCTTGTATGTTTTTAATTATACAACAAATCACAACTGACAGCATATATGATAAGAAGCAACATCTCTTTTTTTCTAAGGCAGTTAAGTTAACTGCATGCCCACTCATCCATACAACAAATAACTTTTTTAAAAACAAAATAACGATGTTAGAAAAACAACCACAGACGAAGTATATGAGCTTAAACAGTCATATGAATACCTCTGTTGCCATCGTAATTGCAAAACAATCTTTAGAAATTTAATGAGAAATCATCCCGAAAAAGAAAAATGTATATAATAACATTACAAAACTTAACAAAAAACACTTAATCAAGAACATTGATAATAAACAATACCGTATCAGAGAATAGACAATTACTTAATACCACCTTCTTCAACTTCTTCTATTCTGTAATCAGTTAACGATAAATGTCTTTATATTGTAACTAATAATGTTGGATTGATGTTATAATGAACAAGTCAAAAATGTTTTTTTTTTTATTTGTTGGGTTTTGATCAGCGGAGATATGGATTAGGGACAGCATTGGTAAGTGGTAGCTTATTTTTAGAGATATGAAATTAATAAATTCCTGCTTGTCATTACTTTTCTAGCAACAATCAGTGGCAATATGGCTGACAAATCGATAAGGAATTCTCAGTCCCTTCAAATTCCCGATATTTCGAGTAATAGTTCGAATTGGTCGGTAGCGCCAATGAGAACAATGTTACGGCTAATTACCTTTGAATTAATACAGCGTTGTCGTTTAAAAAGGAAGGTGTGATATGATTGCGGTGTAGTGTTTAGTAAAGAGCAGCTTCGTTTTATTTTGTCTTGATTCCAAAGATACATATAAATGTAGCTGTTTTTTTAGAATAGAAAATTTGTCTTTAGATGGTCTGATTAAATACAAAATGGCTGCTGTATTAAAGTATATAAGAGGGAATTTGGCACTTTTTTCTATAAAAGTTAACGAATTACATGTAGTGCTCTATTAAATTAATGCACAAATAAAAAAAAAACACAATGCCTATATGTGGCAAAGAGTATATTGTAGACAAACGCCGCGGTACCAACCCGTTGCTCTAAACAAAATAAAAGGTAACTTTCCAGGATTTACCTCCGTACATCGATAAAACATCATGCATGTCAGCATTTCATGATATGATAATACATAAAAACACGCCTTTATAAATGTTAAGACCTTTTGTCCAAATCTTTATGTTTTTTTTAAACATACATCATATAATGCCGGTCGTGAATAGTATATTTTATATCTTGGATTTTTAAAATGATCAACAAATCACAACTGACAGCATATATGATAAGATGTAGCGACTGTATTGTTTCTACTCAATTGAATTAAACATACTCTGCAAGCTCATTCATCAATACCACAAATTACTCTTTAAAAAAAGATGTAGCAAAAACCAAAGATGAAATACATGGAATGTGACAGTCACATGACTTCCACTGTTTATAGGTTAGTTGAATTACAATCTTTAGAAACAAATCAAACCAAAAGATCACTTGTGTATATCATAAAACTACAACACATTACAAAGACACAAAACAACAACAAAAATGCTAATCAGCAATACCGTATTACAGTGTTGTCAATTACTTGAAACCAGCTTTTCAAACTTTAACTTGTCTGTCAGCAATTACCGATAAATGTTGTTTTCGGTTAACTTATGGTGTTGGATTGCTGTTACAATGAACAAATCTCAAATATCTTCATGGAGATAAAGGCGGTAGTAACTAGTAGTTTATTTCAAGAGATATGAAAGGCTTAGAAATTTCCTGGTTGGTAGAATGTTTCTAGTATATAAGGCACATTCTTTTACTTTTTGCTAATCAATAGAAAGATAAGATAGTTTAAGGATAACCAGTGAAGCTGGATTACTGTGTCAATGCACACATATCAAATGTGGGTTTTTTTTATTCGTAGACACTTCCCAGCCTTCTTGGAGATTATCTATTGTGGTATTAACAATAGCTTATGAAGGGATTAAAAAGTCTAAGATAGATCTTTTATTTGCTATCGTGTATGTGAATAAAAAATTTGTAAAAGGGGCAATATGATCTTTCTGAACTTTTTAACATGAGTTCCACGTAAAATTGAAAGCGCCAATGACATCAATGTTACAACTCATTAACAGCGTTGTAGCGTTATTTTTAAATAGTTTTCGTCAAAAGTTGTAGGCGTCTAATTCGAATTTTTCAATGACTTGTCCTTTGATGGTCTGATTAAATAATCATTGGCTACTACGAACATGAATACAAGGGAGGAAACAGATCGCCTTTCATTTCAAAGCAAACCAAGTAGTGTCATTTAAATAAAAGCACATATTAAACAAATACAACAAATATGGTCCTATGTTTTTTTTTCCAATTCCTTATAATTACTCCCTTAAATGTAAAACTATTTGATACTTCTCAACATCAGTTCTGAAACATGTTAAAGAGAAACTAAGAACACGTTTTCATCCTTCATAATTTAAATAAATCAAAAAATATGATAAATCGTAGCAACTACTATCTACCAGTTAACTTATCATTACTCACATATTTCACTGTGCTTTACGGATGATAACGTCTTGCATTTAATGAAAGTTTGAATAACACACAGCCAAAAAAGCGTCATTTTGTATTAGTTTACAAAAAACTTTTCTAAATTTTAGTGCCCGGTTAACTACTATTTTTCTTTTATCAGTTAAATTGAAGCAATTTTTTTATCCATTGTTCTTTTTCATTTAAATGATTAAATAACGGCTATAGTTACCTCAATATACATGATTTAATTTTGACTGTTATTGATGAAGCTGAGTATATGAAGTCTAGTTGCAAAATATTCAGGATATTGTCCGACATGTTAAAATGCAGTCCAAAGTTGGAATCGGAGACCCTACCCATCCTTACCTAAGAGTTAATATAAATACCCTACTGAAATACTTTTGTTCGCAGTAGGTACAAAGGGTAACGGGGTACCTGAGCTCTTCTTGAGAAAAAAAGCAGTTGCGTTTGTCTGATCACCCTTGTTTTGTAAATAAGGTCTAAAATTGGGCTCGTGAACCATAATAACTTTACCTAAACTATAACACTTTTGTCCACATTAGGTGCAAAGGGAAGCTGGGTAGCTCTGGTCTACTTGAGAAAACAATCAATGCTGTTGTTGGTCGGCTTAGTTTCTTTTAAATGAGGTTTACATTTTGGTTTGGACATCTTACAAATCCTTACCTAAAAGTTAATATTAAAATCCTTACGACAATACGTTTGTCCGTACTAGGTGCAAAGGGAAGCTAGGTAGCTCTGGTCTACTTGAAAAACAATCGAGGGTGTTGTTCGGCTTAGTTTTATTCAAATGAGGTCCAAATTTGAGATTGGACACATTATCAACCCTTACCTAAAAGTTAATATAAATTCCCTACGGAAATACTTTTGTCACCAGTAGGTTTATAGAGAAGCTGGGTAGCTGAGCTATACTTGTTTTGAATGTTTCAAA
Source organism: Mytilus galloprovincialis (assembly GCA_037788925.1). NCBI lineage: Eukaryota > Metazoa > Mollusca > Bivalvia > Mytilida > Mytilidae > Mytilus > Mytilus galloprovincialis. The sequence goes on along the minus strand of JAWDJN010000045.1, from coordinate 735,105 downwards.
AGTTGAGGTCGGACGCCCTTACAACCATTGCCTGAAGGTAATTAAAAAAATGATCTCCTCACTTTAAAATTAATTGATAATTCCCTACGACAATTCTTTTGTCAGTACTAGATTAAAGGGAAGCTAGGTAGCTACGGTCTACTTGAAAAAACATTCAGGGTGTTGTTTTAAATGACATCCAAAATTTGGTGCGGACACCCTACCAAACCTTATCCAAAAGTTAATAAACAATTTCCTAAAACAAAACTAAGGTCTACACTAGCTGCAAAGTGAAGCGTTTGTTAATCAATCATACTCTGCATAGATGGATAAGAAAAAAAAAACTGTTTTTCATTTTCCAATAGATCTCATCAATTAATGTAAACCGTATAGGTGACATTTCTGTTAATAGAGGCAATGCAATTTCTCAAAGGAACCCCTTTTGTGGCTAAATCTGGGACACTTTTACAAGGACGTTTCATGAAAAATGATTTCCTAGAACAGAAAGTTGGTAAACACTACTATTTTATTCAGAGGTCAAAATATAGGGTTGTGCGGCATATTTTCAACATTTATTTGCCCCGAATTTATTAGAGTTTCAACCTAAACTAAAATTTTGAACTACCACAACCTTTACGTTTATCTTAACCTGGTGAACATTTTTATCTATGTTACATGTCCTCTTAATTTTAGTAGTTTCAGAGATATAATCAAAAAACTGCATTTTATTCCTCTATTCCCTTTTTAGCTATGTCGGCCATGTTGGTTGGCTAGTGGGTACATCGGACACATTTTTTAAACAAGATACCCAATAATAATTGTGACTAAGTTTGGTTTAATTTGTCTAAGTAGTTTCAGAGACGAAGACTTTTGCAAGATACTTTAAAAAAAAAATGCAAAATTTCCTTAAAATTCTCAATTCAGGGCAGCAACCAACAACAGGTTGTCCAATTCATCTGGGGAAAAATGTCAACAAATAAAAACAAAAGTGCGTATAGACAAAGCACATAAGCAGAAACAGAAAAAAAAAATACATTTAAAAAATACCAAAGCACAATAACTCAATGACGCGCTTCAAAAATTGACTAACCAGTAAAAGAAGTAATTTACAAAGACAAATAAAAGAATAATATAACACGCTATTAAGTTGACAAAAAACGTCAGTATCTAGACTATTTACTTCAAGACCATTGTGTAAAGTTTGTGAAGTTAATACGGAATTTTTATCAACAAGCTCCTGGTATCTTCCAATGAACCTTTTTAAAAAAGGCCGAAACGTTTTTAGGATACCCATGGTTGTCAATAAATGACAGTAGGGTTGTTTTCATGATTTGTTTACCTTTTATGGTTTTTTGTTGATTTGTTCATTTGTCCATGATTTTGTTTCATGCAATTTGAACCATTTATCTTATCTGGGCCTTCGTATATCTAAAACAACATTTTGTCCTTGAAAAAAGTGTTTGCAAACTTGTGTTGGTTATTAATGCTTTTTGGACATATTCCTCATTTTTCAGTAAAATAATATAAATATTTTTCAGGAAGAAAGCAAAAAAGCAAAACTTAGTGAAGGAAACGATGAAAAACACGAATAATATCGACAGCCGATTTAAAAGGCAGAACCCGAATAAAGACAATGAACGAACAGGCTATGCAATTTTCTGTGGTTTAAGTTCGATAAAATGAATTACATATACTCGTGTTCCTGTAAGAAGAAATATAGTGATTAGTGTAATAAATATGAATATTCATAATTATAGCTTCTTTTTGCGTCAGCATTTTTAAGGAGATGCTCATTCAAATGAATGAGAGATTAATATTTGTCTAAATTACGATTTTGATTATGATAGAAATTATTATATGAGGTTTCCCTTTCAAGGCGGGTAAGATTAGAAATAATGCTCCTGTTCTAGGCAAAGATTATTACCTCATTCTCTAGATGTCAAATATAGCTAATAGCTTTTCACATGGAATTATTCCTTACTAACCTTACAAACTTTATCCTTTTTGTGGTATACTTCTTTCCTTCATTCTGTATTCTTTGATTTCATAGTATACCCCAACCGCAAAAGAAGGGTAACCATCTTTACCTGTGAACCACCAGTCCATTACGATCTGAATTCATTTATTTTTATATTTATACACTTTATGGTCAGAACTTTAAGAACTAAGATTTAGTATCAAGCTTGCACATGATCATATTATTGTGCTTGAAGCATTTTTATATCCTTCGATAATCAACCAATACTTACATATTCCTACATATCATAAGCACATATTTTTCTTTTGAATTTTCAATGCAAATGATTGAATCTAATTATAAAAAAATATTTCTGATGATTGAAATTGCTTTTGGTTGCTATTTTTGTTATTGTTGTGTACATACGTTAAACTGATAAATGTTATTAGCAGGTGATGCACCTGTACATGTTTTAAAACTCACGAGGGAGAGAGAGACATTCATGAAGGAACAATAGTCTGGCAATGTGATGTAATAAACAAAGGTATCTGTTCAGTGATCCAATACGATTGTGTATTTTTTATACCTCTCGTTTATCAATATATATCATGTATACCCATTAGGCATATTATGTGTATTATATGATTGTATGTATTATTTTATAATGTTAAATATATATATGTATATACATAACTTTTCAACATAGCATCTAGATAGTATGTTATAGTTTCTTATTTTAAAATACACTATAGCATATGACTGTTTTTATTTTATTGTATGTATTTCGTGGTTTTGAACAAATTTGGCATCCTTTAAAGTCTGTATTGTATTTATTAAATACTTCTTCTGAAAACAGCAGTGTCAATGTTATTGACACATATTTATAAATAGAAACTGTTCGTTCACCTCGATCGTCTGTAAAATACTTCATTGAAAACAGAACTACACCTCTCTATGTTCATAGAAAGACTTAATTAGTAAATAATGAAGAATTGTGTTATTTGTATGACAATTCTGGAATGAGTTTTGAATGATCTTTATTTTTGTAATAAGGAGATTTTGATCATCAAGAGCAATTTTACTACTGCAAAATCGAAACAATTTCACCAGAAACTATTTAGCAATCTCCCGCTGAAGTGCCGAGAAACGGAAAACATTATAAAAAAATGTGGAGTGCATGTAATCAAATGAGATACGAAAGTTAAGCAACGAGTAACAACTATATACTCCAAACGTATATAAATTGAAGAAGAATATAGACAGATTATCCAAATCAATCAAATATATATCACCATTTATTGTATGAATATATATTGTTTTCATGCTGTGTAGCTTTTAATTAAAAAATTGTGTGCCATGATCTTTGAACGTTAGACCTGGAGTCCGGAGGTAACCTTATTCAAGGCAAATGTGTTGTTCCTTTCAGATATACCACTTATGATTGGCCCTTTAATCTTTTGATTCTGTCAGATATTGTATCATCTGAGAGTACAAACTCATTAAAACATCATACTTATATACGTTGGTACTTAAACGCGCGTATCGTCTTTACAAAGTCATCAGTGGTGCTTGGTTAAATAAGTTGCAAGGCAAAATCAAATAATATGAATTTGAGGAGTATCAAAAGCCATTAATCCTAAAAACGTTCTGACATATAGGACAAATTCAACCTATACCTATATATAACATTTTTAAAGCAGCACAATACCAGAAAATAATCACAATAGTAATGTGTTATGTCCGAACTATACTGCTGACAATTATACTGATAATTACACTAAAGACAAAATGTCCAACAAAAGCAGTATCAACCTAGCGGTTGTAAAAACTCATCAAATACCCAATTTTCTGGTAAACCTGGCGCATGTTTTAATTGCATAAGACTCACCAGTCAAGCTCGGCTCAAGACGCAGACGAATAATATCGGACCCCGAATTAAAAGGCAGAACCCAAATAAAGACAATGAACGAAATGGCTTTGACATATTATAAGGTCTAGGATCGTTTAAATGAATTACGTATACGTGCTACTTTAAGAAATACTAAAGTGATTTGTGTAATAAAATATAAATATTCAAATTTATAGCTTCTTTTTGCATCAGCATATTTTAAGCAGATGTTCATTCAAATGATTGAGAGATAAATAGTTGTCTTGATTACAATTTTGATTAAGATAGAAATTATGATATGAGGTTTTCCTTTCAAGAGGAGTAAATTAAGAAATAGTTCTCCTGTCCTAGACAAAGGTTCTTACCTCATTCTCTAAATGTAAAATGTAGCTGATAGCTTTTCGCATGAAATTATTCTTTACTAACCTTACAAACTTTATGATTTTTGTGGTATACTTCTTTCCTTTATTTTCATAGTTTACCCCAATGCAAAAGAGGGGTAACCGTATTTACCTCTGAAACACCAGTCCATTACCATTCAATTACGATTAGAATTCATTTATTCTAATATTCATACACATTATGGTCAGAGCTTTAAGATTTAGTATCAAGCTTAATTGCATTTGATCATATTGTTATGTTTGAAGCATTTTCATATCCTTCAATAATCAACCAAAACACGTACATATTCTTACAGATTAAACGCATATATTTTTTTTTGGGAAAGTGCAATACACATGAGTAAATCCAATAATCAAAAACATTTTTGATGATTGAAAAGTTCAGCAGCCTCAAAATTCAGTGGAAGCCGTTGGTTATTTTAGGTTGCCATTTTTGGTTATTGTTGTGTACATACGTCAGGCTATTTTTTAAACTGATAATTGCTATTAGCAGGTGATGCAATTTTGCATGTTTAAAGAGAGAGAGAGAGAGTGAGAAAACTGTCATTGTTAGGATGATTTCTACGAGACACATTCACAATTTACAAAAACAAAGCTATTCATGAAGAAACAATGGTCTGGCAATGTGATGTTTACTGCTTTCAAGCTGTAGCAAACACCCATCTTAATGTCTTTGATTTGACCCGGCTATGTATTCAATCCAGATCGCCACACTTGCACCAAACTTGTGTTATCTGGTATGAGTTGGTGTATTCTTTCAAAGATTTTAATGAAAAGTAAACAAAAGTATCTGTTGAATGATACAATACGACTTTTAGGCTTCTTTTTTTTCAGCTCACCTGGCCCGAAGGGCCAAGTGAGCTTTTCTCATCACTTGGCGTCCGGCGTCCGGCGTCGTCCGGCGTCGTCCGTCGTCCGTCGTCGTTAACTTTTACAAAAATCTTCTCCTCTGAAACTACTGGGCCAAATTTAACCAAACTTGGTCACAATAATCATTGGGGTATCTAGTTTAAAAAATGTGTTCGGTTACCCGGCCAACCAACCAAGATGGCCGCCATGGCTAAAAATAGAACATAGGGGTAAAATGCAGTTTTTGGCTTATAACTCTGAAACCGAAGCATTTAGAGCAAATCTGACATGGGGGTTAAATTGTTTATTAAGTCAAGATCTATCTGCCCTGAAATTGTCAGAGGAATCGGACAACCCGTTGTTGGGTTGCAGCCCCTGAACTGGCAATTTTAAGGACATTTTGCCGTTATATGGTTATTATCTTGAATTAAATTATAGATAGAGATAAACTGTAAACAGCAATAATGTTCAGCAAAGTAAGATTTACAAATAAGTCAACATGATCGAAATGGTCAGTTGACCCATATAGGAGTTATTGCCCTTTATAGTCGATTTTTAACCATTTTTCATAAATCTTAGTAATCTTTTACAAAAATCTTCTCCTCTGAAACTACTGGGCCAAATTTATCCAAACTTGGCCACAATTATCATTGGGGTATCTAGTTTAAAAAATGTGTCCGGTGATCCGGCCAACCAACCAAGATGGCCGCCATGGCTAAAAATAGAACATAGGGGTAAAATGCAGTTTTTTGCTTATAACTTAAAAACCAAAGCATTAAGAGCAAATCTGACATTTGGTAAAATTGTTTATCAGGTAAAGATCTATCTACCCTGAAATTTTCAGATGAATCTGACAACCTGTTGTTGGGTTGCTGCCCCTGAATTAGTAATTTTAAGGAAATTTTGCTGTTTTTTGGTTATTATCTTGTATATTATTATAGATACAGATAAACTGTAAACAGCCATTATGTTCAGCAAAGTAAGATTTACAAATAAGTCAACATGACCGAAATGGTCAGTTGACCCCTTTAGGAGTTATTGCCCTTTATAGTAAACTTTTAACCATTTTTCGTAAATCTTAGTAATCTTTTACAAAAATCTTCTCCTCTGAAACTACTGGGCCAAATTAATCCAAACTTATCTACAATCATCTTTGGAGTATCTAGTTTAAAAAATGTGTTCGATGACCCGGCCATCCAACCAAGATGGCCGCCATGGCTAAAAATAGAACATAGGGGTAAAATGCAGTTTTTGGCTTATAACTCAAAAACCAAAGCGTTTAGAGCAAATCTGACAAGGTTAAATTGTTTATCAGGTCAAGATCTATCTGCCCCGAAATTTTCAGATGAATCAGACAATCCGTTGTTGGGTTGCTGCCCCTGAATTGGTAATTTTAAGGAAATTTTGCTGTTTTTGGTTATTGTCTTGAATATTATTATAGATAGAGATAAACTGTAAACAGCAATAATGTTCAGCAAAGTAAGATTTACAAATAAGTCAACATGACCGAAATGGTCAATTGACCCCCTAAGGAGTTATTGTCCTTTATAGTCAATTTTCAACAATTTTTATAAAATTTGTAAATTTTTACTAACATTTTCCACTGAAACTACTGGGCCAAGTTCATTATAGATAGAGATAATTGTAAGCAGCAAAGGATGTTCAGTAAAGTAAGATGTACAAACACACCACCATCACCAAAATACAATTTTGTCATGAATCCATCTGCTTCTTTTGTTTAATAGTCACATAGACCAAGGTGAGCGACACAGGCTCTTTAGAGCCTCTAGTTATACCTCTCAATTATCAATATATATCATGTAAACCTATAGTCACCAATACCAGGTATTTACTGGTATCTATCTTGTTTATTATATGATTGTTTGTATTATTGTATAATGTTATATAATATGCATAAATATATGTTTATAGATATCTTTTCAACATAGCATCTAATAGTATTTTAGAGTTTCTCATATAAAAATACGTAATAGCATATAATTGCTTCTTGTTTTATTGTAAATATTTCGTGGTTTTAAGCAAATTTGACATGCTTAATAGTCCGTGTTATATTTTTAAATATCTCTTCTAAAAACAGCGGTGCCTTTGTTATGGACACATGTTTATAAATGGTAACCGTTTGTTCACCTCTATCCTCTATAAATATTCATTGACAACAGAACTGCATCTCATTGAGTTCATCGAAAGACTTAATTAGTAAATACATTTGTAATGAAGAATTGTGTAATTGATAAAAAAAAACTTTGAATTTTTGAAAAACTAAGGCTTTTCTACCTCAGGAAAAGATTACCTTCGTTGTCTTTGGCAATTGTTTTATGAATTTTTGATCCTTAATGCTCTTCAACTTTGTACTCTATTTGGCCTTTTAAACATTTTTTATTCGAGCGTCACTGATGAGTTTTTTTTAGACGAAACGTGCGTCTGACGTAAATATAAAATTTTCATCCTGGTATCTATGGTGAGTTTATTTGTATGACAATTCTAGAATGAGTTTTTGAATGATCCCGACAATAACAGAATACAATACGACTATTTAAAAAGTTCACCGCGAAGTGCCGAAAAACGGAATGCATTAAAAACACAAATGTGGAGTACATGTAATTAAATGAGATACGAAAATTAAGCAACAGCTTAATACTCCAAACGTATATAAATTGAAGAAAAATGTATATAAATCTTCCAAATCAATCAAATATATATCGATATGTATTGTGTGATCATTGTTTTCATGTTGTGCAGCTTTTAATGGAACAAGTGTGTGTCGCAATCTTGGATCGTTGGGAAACCGTGAAACAATTCGACATGGGGTGCGGAGGTGATAAATTTAAGGCAAATTTGTTGTTCCTTTAAGATATAAAATTTATGATTGGCCGTTTACTCTTTTGCTTCTGACACATATTGTATCATTTGAATGTAAAAACTCATTAAAACATGCATACTTATATAAGTTGGTACTGAAACGCGTGATCGTCTACATAAAGTCGTCAGTGGTGCTTGTTTAAATAAGTTGCAAAGCAATATCACATATTATAAAGTTGAAGAGTATTAACAGCGATTAATTCTAAAAATATTCTGACAAATACGACTAATGCAACCTATAACTATATTTATAATTTTTAGAGCAACACAATACCAGAAAATGATCATGATCATGATATTTTATGTCCGACAAATACTGCTGACAATTATACTGATAATGACACTAAAGACAAAGTGTCCAACAACAGCTGCATCAAATATACAAGGCTTATTATTTGGTAAACCTGGCGCATGTTCTAACTGCATAAGACTTGCCAGTAAAGCTCGATGCAAGACAGTTGCAATTAATCGTCCGGACGTCTTTTTATTTGTATCCATTAATATATACTAGCTTTTATTTATAATAACCGTTTTTTCCAAAAAAAAAATTTTGATATATAAAGCAACTAACATTGATTACCTGTAAAAAATACTTCGTTAATTTTCAAAATTATTATCAGTTTTATGTGTTGATAGATATTCCCAAGACATGATTAATATTCACCTGAGTCGATTTAAAAGGACTGATATTCAGAAGGTTTTATATCAAAAACATACAAGTTTTCGTATAACATGTATTATATGAAAATAGTTCTCTCACGAAAAATTGGCAGAACATTTATTTTTCCCTTACCTTTACACATAGTTTAAACTGTTAGATTTTATATTATTTTTCGTGAACAGGTGTCTTTCGTTGTTGCTAATGTGTTTTGTCTATAAAATTGAGAATGGAAATTGGGACTGTGTCAAAGAAAACCCCCCGACCATAGAACAGACAACAGCTGAAGGTCACCAATAGATATTCAATTCAGCGGGCAATTCCCGCACCCGGAGGCGTCCTTCAGCTGGCCCCTAAACAAATGTATATACTAGTTCAGTTATAATGGACGTCATACTAAACTCCAAATTATACACAAGAAATACAAATTAAAAAAAAGACTAACAAAGGCCAGTGGCTCCTGACTTGGGACAGGCGCAAAAAAGCAGCGGGGTTAAACATGTTTATGAGATCTCAACCCCCCCCCCCCCTATATCTCTAGCCAATGTAGAAAAGTAAACGCATAACAATACGCACAAATTCAGTTCAAGAGAAGTCCGAGTCCGATGTAAGAAGATGTAACAAAAGAAAATAAACAAAATGACAATAATACATAAATAACACCGGACTACTAGCAGTTAACTGACATGCCAGCTCCAGACCTCAATTAAACTGATTTAAAGATTATGTCTTCATCATATGAATATCAGGCACAATCCCTCCCGTTAGGGGTTTAGTATCATACCATCATAAAATATATGAGAAGAAAATAACCCGTGTCATGCCAACAACTGTTTTTTTTTTTAAATAAATGTGTATAGTTCTGATGCAAAGACCCTATAAGTGAATCAATATTAAAGCCAAGAAATGCTATCTTTAATGACCTGACAACAGTATCGTTACTATATCCCTTCTTAATAAGTCTATTTAAAAGTTTTCTTAGCTTCTGATAAGTGTAATTATAAAAAAGAAGATGTGGTATGATTGCCAATGAGACAACTCTCCACAAGAGACCAAATGAAATAGAAATTAACAACAATAGGTCACCGTACGGCCTTTAACAATGAGCAAAAGATACTGCATAGTCAGCTATTAAAGGCCCGCAATAACAAATGTAAAATAATTCAAACGAGAAAACTAACGGCCTTATTCATGTACAACTAATGAACGTAAAAAAATATGTAACACATCAACAAATGACAACCAATGAACACTATATGGACTTTCATTTGAAATTCGACATGAAAATCTAAAAAAATTTTAATTTTCGCGCTTAATGACCTTATTCACCTCAATAATAAAGATCGTAGGCATGATATTTCTAAAGTAGACCTGATAACCTTCCATTTGATACGCGACAACAACATTTTCAAGGAAGTTTGATATTTTGCAATTATGACCAACTCTAACTCATTTTTAGGACATGCATATCTAAAATGTAATCATTACGACCTATCATTTAACATAAAACAACCTTACCTTCTTTGCCCCACACACCCATTTTTGCAGATATTGATTTTATATTTGAAATGTAAGCTTTTTCACTTTTATGCAACAATTTGCACTTAATGACAATACTCTTCTATATCAGATCGATAGTGGGTATACAGTTTTCATTTATTAATAGAAGGTCAATTAGAAATGCCAAATGACTCCAAATATATCAATTTTATATGTAGAACTGATGAAACTTACGACGTCAATGTAAAACATGAACGTTTCAAACTGCTTATTTTTCTTTTTGATTTATTAAATAATGCTGATATTTGGTCAAACATTTAACAATGTTAAACTCCATAATTTTTGAAAATTATAGTTGACTAGCAGTTTTTAATTCAGAAATATAGCCCCCAACAAACAAAAATCAAACTGAAATATCTTTAAAACGATAACCAATATCTTCAACCTGTTACGTGAAAGGTGATATACCGATGAAGTATTACATTTTTACAAGAAAAATGTTGACAACTCCAAAGTTTGTTAGGGTTACAATGACTAATTAAATTTATAATACTAGTATACAAAATGCAAAACCAAACTTTACAACCGGAAATTGTTGAGACATAGTTGTACCTCCATTCAACATACGGAAAATTAATCTTTATAAGAGGGGCGAAAGATACCAGAGGGACAGTCAAATTCATATATCGAAAATATTCTGACAACACCATGGTTCTAAAAAGAAAAAGACAAATCAATAGCAAACAAGACACAAACTAAAGAATAAGCAAAACGAACCCCAACGAAAACTTGGGATAATTGCAGATCCCAAATTAACAGGACCATAATGTCAAAGATATAGTACCGTTCGAAGGTAAGAATTTTAGCGGTTTATAGTAGCAAGATATCTGCCACGGTTTCAAATATATACACAAAAGCTATACTTTATAGAACTGTTTCGTCTTATCTTTTAAAAGGAATGTCTCACAATGTTTTCTACGCAGCTATTTTTTATCGTTCTGATAACATTCAAGTTTTAAGTTTAAGCGTATAAACTTTTTAATTATATATGTTTTTCTGCATTGATGTATAAATGCAATATTATTAAGGGTAATGTCATAGTTTTAAGGTTTACAAATACAAAGAGATGATCACATTATTAAAGGGAAATTAAACAAAATTTAAAAATCAATTGTTCAGAGAACAATTGAAGGTCTTTCCACCTCTTACGATGCATTTACATATGAAAATTTTAAAATGCGGTTTAAAATGTCATATACAGTGTCAAATGATACCTTAATTTACGCTGATTCCAAAAATATATGGTTTCTAAACAATTTTGTTGAAATAAGGATGATAATTTGTTACTTCCAGCCTTAAAAAAGTAAACCATTATAGGTCAATGTACGGCCTTCAACACGGACCCTTGGCTCACACCGAACAACAAGCTATAAAGGGTCCCAATATTAGTAGTGTAAAACCATTCAAACGGGGAAATCAACGGTCTAATCTATATAAAAAAAAAGAGAAACGAAAAACACGTATAAATTACATAAACAAACGTGAACTACTGTACATCAGATTCCTGACTAAGGACAGGTGCAAACATTTGCAGCGGGATTAAACGTTTTAATGGTACCAAGCCTTCTCCATTTTTCTGAAACAATAGCATAACATCACAACATAGAAAAACACACGATAAAATATCAATTGGCAGGCTTAACTCAATCAAAAAACGTGAATTAATACACTATGAACGAATAAATTTGATCTGCGACATCTGAATGCGAATGCACAATTAATAAAATATTAGGGACAAACATTCTAGGCCAAAAAAGAAACAAACAAGTCCAAACGAAGCCATGGCAAAACACCACTGCGAAATATTTAACCCTTCGAAAAAAATCACGTTTGAAAAAAAACCGGTTTACTTGACACTAATTCCTAAAATATATGGTTCTATATACTTCTACATCAAATAAGTACAAAACAAAGCTACTTCCGGTTTACACAGTCATTTCCGGTTGGATTTTCAAGGTTGTGTAAATTAACCTGATGAAAAAGTTATGGGAAAGTAGATCTTGCAGTTTGGTCACTGATGATGTTTCAAATATGAAAGATATTGTGCAATGAAATTTATCTTTAGAAAGCTGATAACTAATTTAGACTTCACAGATGGTTTATAAGAACACCAAGATCGTTTTTTATCCGTTTTATGGGTTATTTTCTGTTTGATTGTCCGTATTGGCCGTAGGTCCCAAAAATGTTGAAGTATAAAAGAACAAATTTGTGGTAAAATTGCAAATGAGAAACTCTCTACAAGACACCAAATGATACAGAAATTAACAACTGTAGGTCACCGTACTGTCAAATGAATTTGAAAATGGAAATGGGGAGTATGTCAAAGAGACAACAATCTAACCACAGATCAGAAAACAGCCGAGGCCACCAATGGGTCGTTAATACAGCGAGAAAATACTGCACCAAGATCCGGGTGCCAGATGGTTCCAAAATAAAAACATTTACTACTTCACAGAAAATGGACGTCATACTAAACTCCAAAACATATAAATGAACTAAAATTTAAAAAAAAACAGGTTAATAAAGCAAGAGGCTCCTGACTTGGGAAGGGCACAAAAATGACAGGGCCTAATGTTTACAAACTCTTTTGTTATCACACGAACTTTTTGACGAAATTTGTCAAACAATGAGACGAATGACAGATGATTTTTATTCATCTCTTGATAGAAATATGTGAACAGTTTCAGAAAAAGTATGACTGCAATGGATAGTAACTCTACTTTTGACCAGATTTGTAGGGAAATATGTGACATCTTAACCCCCTTTTTGCAATATGTTTTAGCAAATACATGCAGTTTTTGAAATGGATACACAAACAAGAAATTACACAAATATTCAACTTCTGGATATCAAATATATGGAAAATACTGATTAATACATACATATGCACATATATGACACAAACAGTAAGCTTAATTTGTAAGAAAGTAAGGAAAAAGGGGTGGTAAAATTGAGGTTCATATAAATTGCTATCCAACATAAGTACCAAAAGCTCGTTTGGTGGTGTCACTTTTAAGAAAATAATAGAAAAAACTCCAACAACGTATCAGCGTCCACTCTGAGGACGTTCTTATAACCACTGGGATATTCCTTGTTGAGCTCCTGCAAGTCTCTCATTCTTCCAATACCGTATCAGTCACTGCTTCATCTACACATCTTACCGCCCGTTGCTGTCTACAACTTCTTGTTCGGCTTTTTTGCTCTTTTCAAAGTCAGTCACAGCTGTTAACATGTCCCTCTGGAACTCTAACTACCTTGCCAACACATCCCGCTGCTTTATTTCCACAAAGATATCTTAAATGTATGATTTTATTGAGACCTTCTGTGAACTACTGATCTAATCAAATAAATGGAGAATGTGTCCATAGAACATAATGCCCCGCTTGCATATAACGTTATAAAGGGTTATTACTCAAAAACGGTTAAAGTGGTGTTACCCATATTCGCACTTGATTTGTTTATGTTAATAAGCTTTGTATATACGATTAATGACATTTAGTTGATTCAAATAAATTTAGTGAATGTAAACTTATTGTTTGGACGAACGTACGGACAAACAAGAGTAACACTTAATGCCCACTCCGCTGCAGCGGGGCTTAACACATTCAGACGTTTTCTTATAATGAAATTGTACATGCCATACCATTTCCGACTATCCCTACGACACCTATATGAACAAGTCGATCTAATCTGTTCGATAACGGACTGAGATATCGTCTAGAGATCGTAAGATGGTCGGAATAATCGAATATGTATTCAATTAGTGGTCGGGTTGGAGTCGAGTTATAGACGTGTACAGTCGGGTAGAAGTCGTATCACGATTTTGGTCACTCTTGATTGTGGAAATTTTTTTAATCTGATCTGATCGGCAGTGTGAACCTAGCTTAAAACGAAGTTTAATGTTAAACTCTGTTAAATACACAGATTGTTGGCACGTTATCAGAACCAAATCAAAAAAAGAAAAGTGTTTGCCAAAATTATATCTATCATAGAACATTTTCCACCTGTTAAAACATTTCAGTAAAACTAAAAGGCTTCGCGCAAGTATGTGGTATTTATGCCTATGCGTATAGCAATTTTTGTGATAAAAGGCGAACATTCATATCATTTCAAGGACACAAAATAGTACTTTGGTTCTAATACATAAATTGACATTTATTTTAGTAAATATTTCATAATTGTAGTATAACGCGAGTAATACCCTTTTTAGTGAATATAAGGGGAATAAGTTTTTTTATGGGTTGGACAATTTGAATTGTGTCAGTTAAGAGTTATTAAGCCACGACCATCGTTTTGCTACCTTTACCTTTTTTTAAATTTATATACTGGTTACCAATGTAGATGACAAATTGGTGTCATTAATAACATTAAACAGAGTCCACATGATATATGTGACCATTCTTCTTGGATGAAATTAATATTACTTTAATATTAAACCTTTTGAAACCATTTTTATCAGTTTTCAATTTTAATTGTCTAAATTTATGTTTCATTGTTCGTGTGCTGTATCCGTATATTTTAGCCACTTGTCTTGAGCCTACCCATGTGTTCCGATAACACCCCATTTAGCAATCAAATGATACTTTTATTGCTATTCACAACTCTCAACAGACCAATTAATAGACCGGGTTTTATACATCCGACCCATTAACAGACCACGTTTTTAATAAAAATTGATTTATGTCACAAAGATACAGATTTTCGTGTAGATTTTTCAAAATGATATGAAAATGGCCAACAAACATAATGCCTGTCTTTTTTCGATGTTCAAAATATTGCATTCAAGTTAATTCAACCAACTTTTAATTTGTGAGTGAAATATGTGTTTATATTTATTGTCCCTCTGGTATCTTTCGTCCCTCTTTTATTGATCAGTAACCCGCCTTTTCGTTTATCGAAGCTAGAAAGAAAATGATAACACCTCTGGATTCAGTAAACTGAATTGTTATGTCACGTGTGTTAAAATAACCGTCTCTTCTATAAATTTAAGACTAATTTATCATTATATTTTATAATATAAAAACAAATTTGCACTTATACATGTTATAAGTCAATACTAAATCCATTGGTAGTAACGCCAGTAACAACAAGAAATAGATTAGACCTTCATCACGTAAAGATTTGACACAAACGTGTAAGAATGTGTTTATCCCAGAATATTTCAACAATTTACTTTTCTATTTTAACTGATTTAATATTATTTTATTTGTTTGTGTATTTATGAATAATAAAGAGCATTGGTATGATACCCCTGTGCAATTAGATATTTTTTTGTAAACAAGGGTAAAGCGGTTTATCTTAAAACGTAAAGACCTATAATCTAGAAAATGTTAAAACGGTTATCTAAGTACCCTCATATTTTAAGTTAAGTGCACTGTATTTAATTCCTCAACTTTCCCAATTGCACGTAAACTACTTTACTCGTTGCTATAAACCCATTTAAGAAATATACCGTTTAACTGACTATGTTTTTGGGTGACTTCCAAAACAGTAATTTTTTTCTTCAAATTAACAAGTTCAATCCAAAATTGAAAAAAAATCATACATGTGTCTTAGATATACGTTTGATATTAAACTAAATCAATGACAAAAACCACAAATATTTCTCATTGTCAAAAGGCATTTTTGATAACCCGTAAAACATGTAATATCAAAGTTAAATTCTGAATCGATTAATCCTTTTGGTATTTTAAGATTTCTATTGTTAAATCGTTGTAATTTTCCTTGGATATTATAAGAGACCACTGCTTAAGTGGGGCAAAGATTTTAGCTTGAACAAAGTTTAATGGACTTATAAGATCAACAATTGAAGGACGCATTTATTTGGAAGATTGTTAATTATTGATAAATTGAATAATTGCTAGTTGCTTAACTTCAACTGGAAAACATTTCATATATAATAAAGACGAAAACTTATTTCAAATTAATACATATTTTGAATTCAACTGCAAACCAATGGTTTATTGGATATGCTCAGAAATTGTGTCTTGCAACAGGCCAACTACAGAACCCACATAGAGTTTTAACAAGAGCTCTTAACATGAGCAGAGTGTGGCAAAAGTTATAAAACAATGATTTTTTTTGTTATATATAAAAAAATAAAAACAATAGTTCAGTAATAGACCAAACATATATGTGAATTTAAAGACAAGTATTGAAAGAAATTAAATTAGAAAAAAAACAGGTTTTCGTCGTGTTCCCTTGCAGTCGATTCAAAAACGACTCAACACAGTTTTATATTTTATGTTCGTCAGTTTGCCATTTTTATTTATGTTAGGATCTAGATATTTCTAAACAAAATATGTAAAATGCATTTTCAGGACAAAAGATTTAAGATTTGAATGTTTTAACTTTGTTACACTTAATGACAATTGTTTCTATACCCAAAATATTTCTGAACATGTTTTAGTTTGTCGAGCATAGTTCCACAGTTTAGCGATGGTTTTTTATGTGAGTACGTTTCAGCCGATACTTAATCCAGTGGTAAATATTCCAGTAAAAATAGCAAAAGTCTAGACCTGCATCCTCCAAAGATATTTCAATGCGTGTAAGAAAGTGTTTGTACCTGAATATTTCAACAATTGGCATTTTTATTTTCATGTGATTTAATATTTTTTTTTTTATTTGTGTCTTGCTAACATGTGTAAATAGCATATAGTTTTTCCATGTAACCCGTAGCCAATGACATATATTTACATTAATAAGGTTCAGGAGTTTTATCGAAAAAACAGAAATAGATGGATTAACTCTTTTTTTTTCTTGAAATATTCCAACGAGGTTGTCAAACTATTTCTTTATTTTAGTTAAGTGTATTGAATATTATTCTTGAACCTTCACAATCGCACGTTTACTACTTTACTGGTTGATATAAACGCATTTGATAAATATACCATATTTGTTTTACTGACTCATATTTGCTGGATGACATCCAAAACAGCAATTTATTTCTTCAAATTGACAAGTTGAGCCCAAATTTGGAAAAAAAGCTTAAATGTATCTTAGATATACGCTTGTTATTAAACTAAATCAATGACAACAACCACAAATATTTCTCATTGTCAATAGGCATTTTTGATAACCTGTAAAACATGTAATATCAAAGTTAAATTCTGAATCGATTAATCCTTTTGGTATTTTAAGATTTCTATTGTTTAATCGTTGTAATTTTCCTTGGATATTATAAGACACCACTGCTTAAGTGGGGCAAAGATTTTAACATTAACAAGTATAATGGACTTATAGATAAACGAGCGAATTACGCTTTTATCTGAACGATTGTTAGTTATTAATTAATTAAATAATTGCTGGATGCTTAAGGGTGTATTCTACTGACGTTTTAGTCTCGTTGAAATCTCGTTCTGGAAATTATATCCAAAATGTGTGATACAAGTGGAAAATATCAGTAAATTGAAGAAAAAAAATATATTATCAAACTTAACTCTGAAAAAATTGTGTATTTCCAATGAGTAGTTTTTGAGTAATAATTTTTTTCAAATTTTATTACCAATCAAGTCAGTCTTTTAGCCAAAATTTTGACAAGGGATACACAAAACGATTTTAACAGGAACATGTGTAATAACTTGTCAAACGGATGTCTTGTTACTTTGCAGCCACCACCTGTGTTTACATGGACACAGGGGACCTTAATAGACTAGAATAAGTTTGTCTAAAACAGAGAATGGTTAAAACACGGGTGTTGTATATATTTAGAAGTTATTATCTAAGGGGGATGGGTTTTAATTAGGTCAAAGGGATCAAAACACCTTAGTGTGTTGAATCTCAAGAATCAAACGTGTGAATACATAAATAGGGGGAGGGGATGAAAATTGTTAGTGATATTCAGATATGCTCTAGTCTGTGGAAATTAACACACTCCTGTCATGTAGTCTAAAGAACAGATTGTCTCTGTAAGTTAGAGGCTGAGCCTCTAAATGGTCGACATATAAACTATCACTAAAGAAGTGGAAACGAAAGGACTGGTACGAACAGACTATCGCACAAACGAATCTTTCTGTCTGACAATCAAATAGTCTCTTGTCTAGGCATAGCAACAGGATCTATTCTCCCACGAGACAGTGTTATGACACCAACAACCAGAGACCAGACAGGATTGTCATTGTGAAAATTTACTGACAAAAACCTATGATATTTTAAAAGAGCATAGTTTTGTATTATATGTAAAGCATTTAATATAATTATATAGGTATCACAGAGAAACAAATTACAGTTTTAACAACTTTTCAGAATATATTTCCAACTATCAATGTATCCAGTTATTTTACCACAGTGTTCAACCAACTACCTAATAATTTATATATATTATATCTTTGTTTTAAATATAACTATTATCTTCTAATAAATTATACATTAAAAGTTATAGTACTTTGTTATATTATCTAATAGACTTCAGCCTCCTGGAGTAAGCACAGCAAGACAAACTTCAATTGCTGAGATTGAGAGTAGTTAAACAGTAAAGTTTAATCATTCTAGCTTCTTACAATTCTTAGCTTAATAAATATACAGGTTTTGTATATATTATCTCTGAATGCTGGAATATCTCAGCAAACAGGATCCTCAACAAAATGCCCTTAACAAAACGAGAGGAGAAAAGGGGACTGGGGAAGTCATGTAACTTTAATCCGTTTTACCTCAAAGAAACAGGTTAGCAAATGAAAACTAACCTGAATAAATAGACTCGCTGTTTATATTTACAATTATATTAAATCCATTTTTGATTCTGATCTAAGTCCTAGAATTCTAAGACTTATAGTGAACAGAAAATGTCAAGATATTTGGTAATTTAGATAAATCAACTGCACTAACAATTGAAAGAGCTACATAAACGTGTATTTAAAAAGCCAAATGTTCTAAACTGCAATAAAACTGCTTAAAATCTCATGAAATACATGATAAGAATAGGATAAACTTCACCGAATATAGAATATACGACAGTATCAACTGACCAAAAATCTGGCAACGTATTTGTAGATCTGACTAAGGCGGAAGAGCCGCCGGCAAACGGGTGCAAGCTTTTTATACTCTGATGGACTTAACAGGACAACGAACGGTTTCAAACGGGGAAACGAACGGGGGACTGGAAACGGGCCTGACAAGTACGAAAATAATCCCCGATTGCTACAATTAAGTACATTAAAACGTAAACAGTATGTTTACGGAACATAAAAATAATCTTAGTACAATTAACAATCATAATTAATATCGTTTTAATACAATAATCTTGGAATAATCGATCTACAACCGCTATAGTATTCATACACTATTTTACGGTAGTGGTACATAAATTTCACCTAAGGTTACACACAGTCAACCTAATTTGCATAATCAATAATGAAAAATCATTTTGCCGGATAGCGGTTGATGCACGAAAGTGAAAGTTAACTTCACAACTTATCTAAATTATACAACAATAAAAATGGTTGAACACTGGAAAAACATAATGAATAGGATACTGAAAGCATAATGAATTGAATTAAAAAGGTGAGAACCGGTGTCAAACTTTAAAATAGCCAAAAACCGAATCATAACCGATAACTGGTGCTTGAAAGTAAAAACACATGTTTTCCAAAGAATTTCGCTTGGCCAAGTCATTACACATGAACATCCCATATCCCGTTTTCTTTTCAAAATTTCTTAGATATTTATTTTTTCAATCATTAAGAACAAAAAATGTGACAAAATATGCATTTTGTTCTTAAAACAGAAAAAAATCACAAATTTACAAAATTGACAGCATGGTAAATTTTTCACAAAAAAGCATCAAAACATAATAAAATTTTCTTATATTAACACCTACCTATAGTTTTTTTAATTGAAATCTATTCAGATTGGTCCACTTCATCTTTATTGAAAGTATTAAAAAGTGTTGAATTGTGGAACTGTGATTTTTTATTCACAAAAATAGCCACAAAAAGTGTAAAAATTGATGAAAAATGGGAAAATCATCAAAATTGGGTACATTCAAAGGGCTGCAGGAAAAAAAGAACTACGCCACCATATGATTTTTTCTTTACCCATTATTTTTAAACAGTCATATAAACCCAAAAATCAGGTTAAGAAAAAGAGCTTTTTTGGCTCCTTAAGGGTGAACATCCTTAACGCCAACTGGATTGATTGATTGTTGATTGTTGGTTGCTTAACGTCCAGTGGCAAATACTTCATGCATATTCAGGACGAGAACAAGTTCACAATAAATACAATAGGTAGGTTGCTACAATAGAAGCCATCTGGGATGATGGTTGGGAAAATTTGGACTGCCACCGGAAAAGGAGGGTATATTGGCTGGGACAGAAATTTTGCCTTGCAACAGGCCACCTACGGACCCCTCATAGAGTTGTTGCAAGGGTTCTTAACGTGCAAAGAGCGTGGCACTCTATTTACACGAGGCATCGGATTTAACGTCCCCTTCTGACCGGACGTGACTGCGAACTTGATACATCCCGCACAGCCAAACGGACGCTCCACTTCGGCAAGCGTTTTACTGCCGGTCGGGAGAAGACCAGTTGACCATATTTCTATACCCCAGTCATCCAACTGGAAATAATTCATATATGATAAAGACGAAAACTTATTTCAGATTAATACAAATTTGGATTTCAACTGCAAACTGATGGTATATTGGATGTGGACAGAAATTTTTTCTTGCAACAGGCCAACTACAGAACCCGCAAAGAGTTGTAACAAGGGTTCTTAGCGTCCGCAGAGCGTGGCAAAAGTTATATAAAATTCAGTTTATCTTTATTTTTCTTAATAAATAAATAAATACAATAGTCCTGTAATAGATCAAACATATATGAATTTAAAGAGAACTGTTGAAAGACATTAATAAATAAAAAATAAACCAAACAAAAGTTTTAAGATTTGAATTTTAAACTTTGTTAAAACTTAATGAAAATTGTTTCTATACCCGGCATACGATTTCTAAATATGTCGAGCTTAGTTCCACAGTTTAACACTGTTTTTTATGTTAGTTCGTTGACGCCGACACTTCTACATAGAAAAAAAAACATTAAAAACAACAAAAGTCTAGACCTTCATCTTTCAAAGATCTTTTAATGCGTGAAAGAAAGTGTTTGTACCTGAATATTTCAACAAATGGCATTTTCATTTTCAAATGATTTTAATATTTTTTTGTATATGCTTGAGTCTTGGTAACATGTGTAAATAACATCTAGTTTTTCCATGTTACCCGTAGCCAATGACATATATTTACATTAATAGGGTTCAGGGGTTTTATCGAAAAACATAAATAGATGGATTGACTTTTCCATTATCATGAAATATTCGAACGAGGTGGTCAAACTATTTCTTTATTTTAGTTAAGTATATTGAATATTATTCTTGAACCTTCACAATCGCACGTTAACTAATTTACTGGTTGCTATACACGCATCTGATAAATAAACCATATTTGTTTAACTGACTCATATTTGTTGGATGACTTCCAAAACAGATAAAAACCACAAATCTTTCTCATTATTAATTTGCGTTTTCAATAACCAGTCATATATGTATTTCAACAAAATACACTTCTGAATCGGTTTATCCTAATGTTTATTTTGAGATTTCTATTTTCAAATCGTTGTAATATAACTTGATTTTATTAGACGTCACTGCCTTGGCGAGGCAAATATTTTAACATGAACAAAATATATATTATAGAACAACGAGCGAATAATGTTTTCATCTGGACGATTGATTGATTGTTGGTTTTTTGACATTGTAAACATTTCATATAGGGTGAAGACGAGAACCAATCAAAAGTAAATACATATTTGAACTGCAACTGCAAGAGCAAATGAGAGTTGATTACATGAGGACAAAAGTTAGTCTTGCAACAGGCCACCTACGGAACCTGCAAAGACATTGTACAAGGGTTCCTAACATGCGCAGAGCGTAGAATGATATTGTGGGATACATCGAAGAGACAAAAACCCGACCAAAGAGCAGACAACAGCCGATAGCTCTTCAACGCAGCGAGAAACCATCGCACCTGGAGGTAGGCCCCAGTTGGCCCATAAATAAAATATGTACTTGTTCAGTAAAAATGGACGAAATACATAACCCGAAAACATATAAAAAAAAACATTAAATACTGACAAAGGCCAGAAGCTCCTGACTTGGGACAGGCGCAACAATACGGCGAGGTTGATTATTTTTTGTGTGATCTTAACCTTCTTCATATACCTCTAGCCACTGTAGAATGAAGAAACACACAGCAACACGAATAGCAAAACTCAATTTAAAAGAGGGCGAGTCCGATATCAGAATATGTAATAAAAGAAACTAAGCAAAATGACATTGATACATAAATTGACAAAGGACTACTAGCAGTTACTGACATGCCAGCTCCAGACCTCTATTAAACTGATTGAAAGATTATGTCTTCATCAAATGAAAATCAAGCACCATACATCCCGTTCGGGGTTAAGTATCATACAGTAATAAAATATATGAGATGAACATAACCCGTATATAAATATATAGAAAAGTGTTGAGAGAAATTAAATGCAAATGTATACCAAAAAATTCACTACGCACTGACTTTATATATATGGATGTACTGCATTGATTTGTGTTAATTTTTTATCAAGGTTTTCCTGATGTACTTTTGCTGTCGATTCGAAAAAGACTCATTACAGTTTTATATTTGATGGTCGTCAGTTTGCTATTTTTATTTCTATTAGGATCTAGATAAAACAAAATATGTATATAATGCATTGTGAGGAAGAAAGATTTAAGATTTTAATGTTTAAACGTGGTTTACACTTTATGACAAAAGTTTCTACACCCAGCATATCTCTAAATATTTTTAATTGTCGAATCTAGTTCCATTGTTAACGATAGTGAAATATTGTCATACTCTTTTGTTTTTATATGAGTGG
The DNA here is from genome assembly GCA_037788925.1 of Mytilus galloprovincialis. Taxonomy (NCBI): domain Eukaryota; kingdom Metazoa; phylum Mollusca; class Bivalvia; order Mytilida; family Mytilidae; genus Mytilus; species Mytilus galloprovincialis. The sequence goes on along the minus strand of JAWDJN010000045.1, from coordinate 712,031 downwards.
ACTCCAGTTGAAAGTTTGGAAAGAAAAACATAAAAATTACGCATTGTTGTGGACAATGATTAGTCTTCTAATCTGCTAACGGTGTTAACTTAAAATTATATCAAGAATTGTTCCTTCTTTTTTAATTAATAGGCACTAGCTGTCAAGTTCATGTTTACAGATTTGACTCAATTTTCATATTCGACTTATAACTTACTAAAACGTAAACTTGTATCCAAATATCAGCATTTCGTGTGTATTTTAAGTATACGCCATTTAATTAAAAACTATTGCGATAACCTTACGAAGACATCCGACGGTTATATAACATGATATAAACATAAACTTAGATATAGATAGATAGTCAACTCGTGCAAATTATTTTTTCTATATAGGTTTAATTTCGTTTTATAAGTTTAAACAGTATGTTAATAATCGGTTTTACCTGTAAGAAAGAGTTTTTGTAGATCACATCAGTCCACCGAGTGGTTTCAATATTTATACTAGTATTTATGTTGTGTTCGTTTTGGGAGATGGATACTCCTAGTTCATGCGTAATCCATCTCTAGCTAACAGTCCCAATTGAAGTTTACATGAATACGGATTAAGGGATGTCTATTTGCGATGTTTCATTGCTTTTTTTGACAAAATTAAACCCAACTTCAATATATCCGCTAAAACCGAATTTTTTGTGTTTTTTTATTTCTCTTTCATTACTGATTGAACAAAAAATAAAAACCTTTTTTTTTATTTTTATCTACATCTCGTAGCTAGAAACCATTAAAAACATTAGAAAGAAGTTTGGTTTGTTTGATCAGTTTACTCCTATCAAACTTAAAGGTAACTAGTTATCAAAGGTACCAGGATTATAACAATTGTTTACTAAAGAAAATTTCATTACCCCTAGATTTCAGTTATATTGAAATATAGACAGACTATTAAGACTTGTTACATCTTGTGATCAATTTTATTTGGCAATCGCCAATGGCGGTCAGCAGGGTTAAAGAACATCAGTTGTTCGACCTGTTAGTCAAATGCGTTTTGTTTAAATATACTTTTTCACTTTTTTGGTCTTTGGAAAATGTTGTTTGTGCTGTATTTAAACCCTTCTACAACGAAATTTGTTTTACATGCACACGTATAAAAATTGCGGTTTTTATCCAACGCAATCATAGGTTAGAACGTAGTTTTCAATTTAGAATAGAGTCTATGAAAATCTACCAACCAGTAAACTTAATAGGTACCGTATTGTTACACAATCTTTTAGACTCATATATATATATATATATATATAAGTGTCTAAGAAAGTAACTTTAACACACTAATGAGTGTTATAAAATTAGTTGTTATATTTTATATATTATTCACGCAATATTTCGCTAAACAAATAAGCTTCATCGGGCGTGTGCATCTATCTAGGTGAAATCGGATGCATAACATAAAATATCTTTGTAGCTTGAGCTACACAAAATTTGTGTAAAAGTTTAACATATTAATTTATTGATGGTCTATATAAACATATTTTTGCCGTTTATTGTACATAACAATTTTGAAACCTAAACAAATAGTTTTTTTAGTTAAATAGAATAAAATTCATGATTTATTCCTTTGGTTTTGGGTAAAACTGTTTTTCATCCCTCTCATTAAGTCCATAAGGTTCAAGAGTACGTAGCTGATGCATCAGGAACCTCTCTCTCTCTGTTTTCTCCTTTCGGAGTCCCAATTTTGGTTTACCTCAATTAATTGAAAGGTGATATTATTAAAAGTATGTCCTGTTCTTAAGAGGTGTCTCGTAATTGGACAGTTTCTTCCTTTTGTATAAAACGACCGGTGATTGTTAAGTCTGATGTTTCTGTTTCACCAACATACTGCAGCTTGCAAGTTCCACAAGTAAGAATATAAATACTATTTTCGTTTTGCAACTAGATGTAACATAGATGTTGTATCGCTGCTTTGTTACTGTGCTGCTGAAAGAGTGGTCGGTGTTGGCGGCTTTACAGCACTTACAATTGCTTCTACCGCATTGTTTGTAACACCCAAATTTGGAAGTTTCTTGTTTCTTTACTTTTGATGTCACAAGTATACCTTTGAGATTTTTGGGTCTGCGATAGGCAATAACAGGAGGTGATGGAAAAATTTCTTTTAAGGAAGAGTCACTTTCGATAAGACGCCAGTGCTTTCGGATAGTACATGAAATATTTGTCAAATCGGGATGAAAGTATAACAAACGGCATTCTATCTGCACGGGTCGTCCTTTTTTTTTGTATTCCATGAGGCTAGCTTTATTAAAAGCGTCTGTGATGTTTTTGGTTTTGTATCCTCTTGATTTCATTTGTGTTTTTAGTTGTCCCAAACGATAGTTAAGATTGGATTCCGAGGAGCTTTAGTCTGATGGCTTGACTGTAAGGTATACTCCTGGAGCAGTGTTTCGGGTGACAACTTTTTGGAGAAAGGAACTGGTGTTTATCAGTTTTCTTTGTGTGGAGATCAGTTGTCATGACCCCGTTTTTTACAAATGTGGTGATGTCGACAAAAGCAATTTCCTCGCTTGAAATTCAGATGTAAATTTAATTGAGTGATGGAACTGATTACAATGATCTAAGAAATCTTGTAAATGTTCTGCAGTATCGTTCCATTTCATGTCAATATCATCAATATAACGGAGCCATTACAAGGGTTTGTATGGCACACTCAAAAGGTTGCGTTCTTCGAGATCCCCCATAAAAATGGTGGCAAAAGAAGGTGCCATTTTTTTACGTCAATCTGTAAAAAGTGTTTGTCGTTGAAAATAAAGTTGTTTAGACAGTCAGTTTGGATATGTTTATCCTTTCGAGTATTCCATACTTTTTCACACGCGGCTATTCCTTCATCTTTTGGAATATTTGTGTATAAAGAACACACATCCATTGAAACCAAAATTGTGTTATTAGGTAAAGGACTTAAGGAATTCATGTTCTTCAAATAGTCAGTTGTATCTTGAATATGTGATGGTAGTTGTTTAACATGTGGTCTGAGGTGGTAATCAACAAATCCTTAAATTTTTTCGGTGGGATGGCCATTAGCTGATACTATAAGCCTCCCTGGAATCCCTTCTTTGTGGAGTTTTGGAAGTAAGTAAAATCGACCGGCTGTGCATGTTTCGTCTAGGCGTAGATAATCGTACGTATCGTCATCAATTTGTCAATCTTTATTTAGTTCTGAGAGGACGTCATTAATTTTTTTGCTGATTTTTTTGGTTGGATCACATGTTAGTTCTTTATGAAATTTATTGTTGGAGAGCTGACGATTTTCTTCTTCGGTGTAGTCTGCCTTGTTCATCACTACAACGGCACTTCCTTTGTCTGCTTGTTTGATAATAATTTCGTCACGGTCTTTTAAGTTTATCATGGCTTTACTTTCTGACTTTGAAATATTTCTGACTTGTTTACCACTGATTGATGATCTGACTTCAGCTTTGACTGATGTAATGAATGATTTCAAATTGTCGTTTTTGCTTTTAGGGGGATTCCATATACTTTTCTTTTTAAATTTTGGGATGCATATGTCTCCGTCATCACTTTCATAATCAGATTCATTCATTCAAGCTTCGTTTAAATTTTTCTTCTGTTGTCTATTGAAATGTTTTTTTCAACCGAAGACGCCTAGCAAATGCTTCTACATCTGTCTCAAGTTGTAAATTGTTGACGATTGCTGGAACTGGACAGAAATTAAGGCCTTTACTCAATGGTTTTTCTTCAGAGGCAGTTAGTTCTATTGATGACAGATTTACAACTAAATTATCTTGAACTGTGTGTTTCTGTTTTGTAAACGTCTTTTCCTCGGTTGTTTTGATTTACTCTCTTTTAACAAGTTTAAAATGTGATGTTCTTAAAAAACGGAACTGTGTTGGTTTAAACGGTCTCGTTTGAATTTTTTATTCTGTTTAGCTTTGCAATTTTGTTTCTCTATTCTTTGGATATCGGATAGTCTTCTTTGAATTACGTCCATGTAATGTCTTCTGGAGTAACAGACTGTGATGTTTTTATATACGTTTCATTTATTTCCGAATTAATTTGTTTGTAGCCGTAGATAGAAAAAGGAGAGTAAGAGTTAAAGAAGTCGGAATGAACAATTGAATAAATCTCGTCTCAACGTTTCATAAATCTGAGGCGTCATCTATGTACGATTTCAGATTAGAAGCATGATGTTAAAAGTTTGTATAAAAGTGACACCTAACATCCACGTATTCCAACATCAATCCCAATTCCGATAGCAAACCATCTTATTCGGAAGACTCCGTATACATACTATAAGTATTTTATTGTAATTATATTACAAAATAGTGATCACTTCTAAATTTGGGTGTTACAAACAATGCGGTAGAAGCACTTGGAAGTGCTGAAAAGCCGCCAACACCGACCACTCTTTCAGCAGCACAGTAACAAAGCAGCGATACAACATCTATGTTACATCTAGTTGCAAAACGGAAAATAGTATTTATATTCTTACTTGTGGAACTTGCATGCTGCAGTATGTTGGTGAAACAGAAACTAAATTCAACATCAGACTTAACAATCACCGGTCGTTCTATACAAAAGGAAGAAACTGTCCAATTACGAGACACCTCTTAAGAACAGGACATACTTTTGATAATATCACCTTTCAAATAATTGAGGTAAACCAAAATTAGGACTCCGAAAGGAGAAAACAGGGAGAAAGGTTCTAGATGCATCAGCTAAGTACTCTTGAACCTGATCCGTCCCGCTAGACCACACGACCACCTGGGCTTATATATATATATATATATATATATATATTCATAAAATAATTAGTAAAATAAGTAACAAGTTAACAGTTCCAGTTCAATCGATTTCATCCTTCCATTGGGACTCTTCATGATAACTGATATAGCGTCGTTATGGGCGACGTCATTAAGGAGGTTTGTGACGTATCGGCATTGTTCGTAATTAAAAGTTCTCGGGATTTAATTTTTATCGGAACGTTGTGATGAAATAACGTTCCATTTCCTTTCGAAAGGCTTCATCCCGTCTACATTTAAAAATAGGTATTATTTATAAATGTTTTTATCACAAGTGTCAAGATGGGGACTAATTGGCGAGTTTCTGTATTGTGGGTGTTTTATTTGTTCTTTATGAACTCGGACCCGTTCACAGAGGCTATTTCCGGTCTGTCCAATATAATAATGACAACCAGGACACGTGACGCAGTAAATAAGGTTTGTTGTCTTACATGACATATTGGCGTTCACATGAAATTTTCTGCCATCTTTAAATGTTTTTAATTTTCCCGTTTCCAAATATTTTATATCTTGACAGCAAACACCGCATCTTGAATCTCCGCAAGACTTTATATACATATATATATTAATTTGGTAATTCCTGTCCATTGAATGTGTGTGTCTTTAGTAACCTATTGTCGCATCGACTTTGATATCATGAACAGACAGTAAAAGGAAAACATCTCAAAATGAGGTCACATGTTTTCAAAAATATAGATGTCTTCTACTATGATATAGACTAATACTGCATCAAATAGTATATAAAATGATACACATTTTGTCCGTTTTAGCTAATACTAGATGCAATGGTAATTATTCGAGCAAACCAAACAAATGGCCTTCAATTTATACAGATCTATATATATATATATAAGCTTGAAGCTGTAATAGTGTGCTCATCGAGAAAATCGGACGATTAACCCTTTTATTTTCAAATTAACTTATGTTTCAGATTTGGGATTGTCTTTGTGCATAACATCGAGCTTCTGATGTTGACCACAAACAATGGATAATAGTTGTATAAGCAATGGTATTGGGTCTTGATTAACAAACATGAAAACATTTACTGTTTGTTCTATAATCCGAAAAGTTTTAAAACACATTTTAAAAATTAGGAAACCGAAAATAGAAATATTTTTAAATCCTTTCCAACTTTCCAAATTAAGAAATGCTTAGGATTTTGGCCAATATATAATGTGGTTACTTAACAGTGACTTGTATCTCATAATCTCGTCACAATAGGATGAAATTGCATTGGGATGTTACAAACACTGCATAAATCATAATATACAAACCTGACCAGAAAATATTACTTTCCATAAAGTTTTGATAAATTTCATTTTAAAAAGTCATTTAGATCACTATTTTATGATACACCTTTAAAACATGACATAGTTTTTGAAAATTGACAATATTCTATAGAAACAAATGTACTTTCTAAATGCGGTTTTGCTTTAGGTTCTTGCGAGTACTCAATAATATCTTTTTGTATACCATTACTGAATCCTGTCATGAATATCTGACAAAGTTTTTCATTAAAAGTCTGTGATTAAAAGTTTAAGTATGGAATTTATCTAAATACCTCCTAGATAAACAGTAAATGATATTTCAAAATAACAAACTGTGTATTGCTGATATCATGATAGCCGACTACTGTTTCTGTCTTGGCATATTTTTATCGTAATGAAACACCACAGCTGTCTTACCATAATCATAAGACATGAAAACATCTTGATATAACATAGAGCTATAATCTGTCATTTCTTTCTACTATTATGCGAAATTGCTATAACACAAAGATACATTTTATACTATAAAGACACCTCACCATCCTACATGTGTATCATGTTACTATCTTATTACGATTAATTTGAATATACAATTATCTCGATATTAATTGGAGTAACTTTTTTTAATACTAATACTATTCTGTCATAATACTATCTTATGAAGACATATTTTAATATAAAGCTAACAAATAAACCACGAGGTGTCATTTATATACTAGTAGCTATATAGACTATTTGATTACACTGCAAGACCATTACATCATACTCTCATAATACCCAACAATCGACTTTAACACGCTTAAATTATGTGATTTATGAAATTATGATACAATACCAGTCCGATAGACAATTATCAATATTTTCAAACAATTACACTCAAAGTTGTAAGTATTAATTGAATTATTTTCAACTTAACTACAGTTGTAATTGACATTCGTTAATATATCATGTCAATTTGTGTATTCAATGTATTACAAATCTAACTGATATACAAAATATTGACCTCAATAATGTAACTTTTATCTATTTTGATCAACACTACATTATAAAATTCTGTCAATTGTGTGTGAAAGCTTGGGTTTTTTTCAAAGATAAGTAACAAAATAAAATATGTATAAAACATACAACCAGATTCGTTTCACTTGTGAATTCTACGGTAAATCTAAGGTACAATTATCAGTAGTTTGGTAGAAACAATGAACACAATTACATAACTCTTGTCTTTAAATGTATTTGTACATTCCCTTTTATATTTATATTTATCAGCAAATATATGAATAAACTCAGCATTATGTTTTTGTATATCTTTATTCTCAAAAAGATTTTATTTTGATAAGGTATAGAGAAAAACATATGTACAATATATACACTATTTAATAAAATCCAATAAGTAAACGGCATTATATCAAAAATTATATTGAGCCTAGAGAACACACTGATTTATTAATGATTTTCATAAATTTGCAAAGTGTTATCAGCTTGCTTCATTTTTTATGACATCTCTAATCTATAATTAAAAGCTATTTGGTCTGGTGTAATTATATTTTTGTTTGTTAATTTTTTCCTTTTGTTGCATACCCAGAGTCCGTCCGACTAATTGAAAATAAAGTGCGATTGGTATATAATGGACATTTGAGTCATTAACTGTTTTATGTGTTAACGTAGTGGCAGGGGCGTCCTGCTTTTTATTGTATAAAGTTGAAGTGGTTTTTTTTTCGATTTTAATTCGTAAACATTGGATTTTAGTGTATATATATATATATATAGTTATACTAGAAACTTTTATGTGTGCGACTTAAACTTTTTTGTACCTCATCATTCCGGAAATAATTACAGTGAGAAGTTGTGCCATGATAGGAAGTAAATACGTATAGAAGAAAAAGAAGAAGCGTGTTTGCAAAAAAAATAATATTTAGGAAATAATTGAGGGAAGCCATAGATTTGTATGAAATTTACTGGGCCGTGATATTCGACTTTTATCCTGAGCGTTAGCGAGGAACAAAATTAACGAATCCTTGCGTAAATTTGCAACAAATCTATGGCTTCCATGATTTATTTCGATTCAAATAGGACAAATACGATCGTTTTATTAAAACAACATCTATTACATTTTTTGTAGGCATTCGAGTTTTTGATTTTATATAAATTAAAGCATTCCAGGAAAACACCGTTAAATTCATCCCTCATTTCATTTTTTTCAATACCGTTTTGGTTTTTTTCTGTAACACCAGATACCAGCTTCAATAGGTAATTTATGATTTGTCGTTCTAAATCTGCAAAATTCTACAAGATTTTTACAGATTTAAATTTCACAGCTTTGGGTGATTCTTCTGATAATAATTAATTAGTTTCAATTCTTATCAAATGGATATCGAAGGTTTCTACTAACTTGTAGAAGCAGCAATTCAAATTAATGAAAGTGGTGTTACCTAACAATAACAAAACGATCTCTGTTCAAATATGACCATAGAAAGCATCCGATATTAACATGTTTTGACAATTTTGACACAGGAAAAAGTATAGGCCAGAATGATATCATTCTATTTTTCATGTCAATCCCATATTGAGTACACCATATCGTTTAAAAAGAGAAGACTTTTGGATAAGAGAGTTGGGAATAGCCATTCCCTATGGATGCAATGACAAAATTGATGAAGGTATTTTGTCTAGTCCCAGGACCTTCATATGGAGTATATATCTCCCAGTTGATACAATATTCTAAAACTTACATGGTTTATCATGATTAATTTGATAGAAGGTAAATTATCACAAAGAAGCTGTTGAACCAGATTATACTAGTGGTGAAGCTATAATCATCTATTAGAAACTATTAATGCGATCACAAATTGGTTGACCGGTGAAAAATATCTGTTTCATAGAAGATGTTCCAAATGTTGTTATCACAATCCCGTCCTCATTTCCCGAATGTGATCTAGCGATTGAAATATTCTGTAATTACAAGTGCAACACCAATGTTACTTCCAGAGCAGGATATGTGTACCCTTGTGAAGCTCTTGGGATCAATCATCACCTGTTTTTCAGGAAGTAAATACGTTGCTCAGTTGTTGATTTTCCAGTCAGTGTTTCACTCATGAGTTTGAATATTCATTTGATATCTTTTTTCTCTCTTTGTATAGCCTTTCGACGAAACTTAAAGTGTAACACTAAATAATGACAACATTGTTGAATGCCTATGATAAAGAGTGACTATGGAATAGAACTATAGTCACTACAGGTCTTTTTTCGACCGGCAGTATAACACTTGCCAAAGTCGGGCTCTGTTTGGCTATGCAGTGTGTATGAAGTACGCAGCCAAGTCCGGACAAAATGGGGACTTTAAATTTGATGTAGCATGCAGATAGAGTGTCACTCTCTCTGCATGATAAGAACCCCAAAACAACTGTTTAAGGGTCCGTAGGAGGCCTGATGCAAGATTAAATTTCTATCCCTATTGAAAATCCTAATATTCCCGTGACAGTCAAAATTTTAACGAATTGCAAATTACTTATTATTTTTATTAATAAAATGTTCTCGTTATGAACATGAACAAAATATTTGCCTCTGGACGTTAACAAATCAAAAATCAATCAATCAATACATTAAATTCATGCTGATTTATTAAACGACTCCCACTCTTATCTTTGCATGTGGTTTGATGTACGCATTCCGATTAATCCATGATAAATGTCAAATATCTTTTAAATGACGACAATATTCCCCCTCATATACTATTTTCAAGATTCAGTCTATCATAAAGCTTATTTTTAAATCACTATTTTATTTTTTTGTAATTTTTCTTCAATTTATTGAATATCACTACCTTAGAAAGGCAAGTGATTGAACATGTAATATGCTATAGAAAAACGTAAACTGAATTCCTACACTTAGACTTAAACAAATAATTGTCTTTATCTCAGGCAAAGGAATACAAACGTTGAACAAAATTTCCGAAAACCAAGGCAAAGTCATAAAGGAGAAGACCATAAAAACTGGAAATATCAAACCCTATCAATCTACTGAACAAATGTAAAATAACTGCCATATCCTTTACTTGTTCCCGTCATTTTTCGTAGAAAGCTGTTGGTTAACCTGGTTTATAGCAAATTAAACATCCCATTGCTGTTATTTTGAAAACTGCAATTTTGCGAAACATTGTATTATGAAAACTCTTTTGAACGTGTATTGTATTTTATCTATACTGACATTAATATGAAGGTACGAACCGTGTTCTTTTTTTTTCATAAATGCATACAAAGATCTATTCCAGTAAATCTTGGTTTGTAAACAAAACATTTTACAAGAACTATTATAGTAAATTTTGATTTGAACATTAATTCAGAACGTAGTTATTTTAAATGCATATAACATAAATGTCATAATTTATATATTTTTCGTTTATTTAGATTATTCTGTCAATTTAATTCTGGGTGTGGTCTATTATGATTATGATTGGCTAATAACTGACAAACCAACGTGACTTGTTGAAGAGCGTATGACTATGAAGTGACTTATATGCCCACTGAACGAAAATTTCTAATTTTGTGGATAACCATCAGAAGGTATAGTTATAATTTTGTAAAATCTTATATGTGTGTTTTATTTGCAAACAATACATGTATTATCGTGTTTTCTGTGAGTCGGATATGTTGAGGGTGAACATTAAATCTTCTGCGTAAGCTTTGTTCTATTTGATCAAAATGATCTTTATTGCAGGCGTTAAATTCAATTGCAAACATCAATTACCGATTTCACATGTTAGATATTTCTTAATATTAGATAAATGTCCAGGGTGAAAGTTATATGACGTGCTTTCCATAAGGTGACAATAAATTCCACAGTTAATACAACCCCATTTTTTTACAGATTAAAATGTATTATATTTGTATAACATTGCACGGGTTAGCAATTTTTATTAAAGTTTTTGACTGTCTTTTACGTTTCAACGTTTCCTAAGGGGGAAACTTTTTGAATAAAAATACTATGCATCTGCGGCACATACACTTTTACTAGGGTGTTGAGTAAACTCTTCTTATCGGCGTGTTCATGCACGTATTTCAATTAATCTGCATGTCTGTCATTTCGATTAAGAATGACAATTGTACGTGAAATCTTAAAGTTGGTGAGACTTTTTCTTTGAGAAGTGCGACTTTTGGTATTTATATCTCTAATCACTCTCATTTTTTATATTTTATGCATAAGTGCTATATTGGGAATGGTGTACCCCTCCCCCCCCCCCCCCCCCCCCCCCCTAAGTTAACTAAATGAATTAACCAACCCTCTAGCTGATCAGATGTTTATAGAAGTACTATCCGACCAGCCGAAGTGCAGTTTCTTTATTTCTTCAAAAAAAGGTTTTTTGTACGTCCAGAGGAATTAATAATATGCATGTCAAAATTGGCATCAGGTATTATTAGAACCTTGTTCACATTATTATACATTATAGCTATCAATGTGATGACGAATTTCTTTCACTGTTCAAAAACAATCTAACTTAATTATAAATTTGTGAGTTTTACTTTATATGTTCATAACTTCGACGAACAAAGCAAGTTAGATATTAATCTGAGTTTTAACCAGATTGTTTCTATAGGTTTCTCTCTTATATTCCATATACATTTATGTTGAATAACGACTATCTGTTATAATAGTTCCTGAACTTTCTATGCAGCTGTATAAATCAATGATCGACAAGTGCGTACATTTTTTTTAAATTAATATTTGTATGTTTCTAACTGTCCATAATTATTGACAACGAGTATACATTTACATTTTTCCTAATATCACCCTTGAAAAATATCTAAATAGATTTTTTTTTGTCATCAAACTTTGTGCTGGTACTATTAAGAATTTCAAAATTATCATTCTTTACACCAGAAATGTTATTTATAAACAAATAAATAAATTTGGTGTTTTTACTGTCTTCTGATTGGTTAAATAAAACTTAGTTTTATTTTCAATGTTGTCAATTTTGATGGCGACACGACCACTCTGACGTTGTGTATTTATACGCCAACATGTGTGTACGTTGTTATTGTTCATATAAATAATGTAAAAAGTTCTTTGAGCTTTATTTTTGATAGAAATTTATTTATAATGAATGGCAATAATTTATTTTGACTTTATTGAACCATAAAACTAATTTTTGACTATTGACATTTTACATAGTCCGCTTCGCGGATTATTCAATGTGAAGAGTCAAAAATTAGTTTTATGGTTCAATAAATTCAAAATAGATAATAGCCATTCATTAAGTGTGTATACACGTAAGAGTTAAGTTATAATTAATATATTACTGTCCGACTCACGACTAACAAAATATGTAGACATGATGTATATTACACCTAATAGACTTTTAATGGAAAGTTACAAGTTACCGGATTTGTGCACTGATACGCTCAGAAGAAAAGCGATGCACGAATCTGCATATGTAATCGTGTTCTAAGATTTTTGAAGCCCGACAGAAAATCACTTTAATACCGGGACGTACCACCTCAAAAAACATCTGGGAATCATTCCTTTAGCTATGCGGGTGACAAGTAAGAGAAGCTCCGAATTCATTTAAATAAGTTTATTACATAGTAGAATTATGAACAAGTTATTTTTTCGAAAACAATTTTACACTTATTTCTGAATTTGAAATTCAACAACACTTACCGTTATCTTGATGATATTTTTTCGTTAGATAATCAAGAATTTTCTCAATATACTGCTGAAATTTACCCCAAGGAACTTACTTTAAATAAATCAAATTTATTCGGTAATAACTGTCTTACACACTAAAATTTACGACAAAAGAGACGATTTTTCGTTTCCTATTGTTAATTTTCCATTTTTAGATGGTGATGTTCCTTTGGCACCATCTTACGGTGTTTATATTTCACAACTTGTTCGATATGCCTGTGTATGTTGTGACGTTTTTGATTTTAACGAACGCAACCTATGTATTACTGGTAAATTATTAAACCAGGGATATCGTTACCATAAATTACTTAAAACCTTTACTAAATTTTTCAATAGATATAAAGATTTGGTTTTGATGTTTGGTTGTACCTGTAGAAAACTTATTTCAAACGGGATAGCACATCCTCATTTTTACGGAAATGTTGTTAACCGTGCCCGGAAATTTAGAAATGATCCATGTAAACTTGTCGCTCCTTTAAATAAACTTATTCTAAAAGGTTACCTATTCAACACTGTAATAAGATCATTGAATATTGTTTTTATTGGTATAAATATTGATTTTGTTATCAGTAGATTAAAAGCTAACTAAATATTACTAGTATGTTATATACATATACTTATTCATGGATCTACAATCTGTCGATACCTGTAACTTGGCATTGCACAAGGTCATGTTTTTCTCTGGCTGTTTATGACGTCTTTACACTAAATCCATTAGATGTTGGATGTGTACGGATTGATTGTTTAGTCTTAGATGCATGATTTTTCTATAAGTTATTAGTGGCTGTGAACTAGCTGTCAGATAACTGCGAGTACTCTCAGATCTGTTCATTGTGTCTTTTTGTGTCGGGATGTATAAGTACCCGGCCACGTCCACTTGTATTTTTTGTCTATCTGATGAGTTAAGCCTTTTTCAACTGATTTTTATAGTTCGTTCTCATGTTGTACTGTTATACCACTGTCCCAGGTTAAGGGGAGGGTTGGGATCCCGCTAACATGTTTAACCCCGCCACATTATTTATGTATGTGCCTGTCCCAAGTCAGGAGCCTGTAATTCAATGGTTGTCGTTTGTTTATGTGTTACATATTTGTTTTTCGTTCATTTTTTTTACATAAATAAGGCCGTTAGTTTTTTCGTTTGAATTGTTTTACATTGTCTTATCGGGGCCTTTTATAGCTGACTATGCGGTATGGGCTTTGCTCATTGTAGAAGGCCGTACGGTTACCTATAGTTGTTAATGTTTGTGTCATTTTGGTCTTTTGTGGATAGTTTTCTCATTGGCAATCATACCACATCTTCTTTTTTATATTTGAGAGAATTCATATAAATAATCGCTATAACTAATTCCCCAATATATTTACTTGTTTCTTAAACTAATTTAAAAAAAAAAGTTTAAAACGACATAGTTATTTAAAAAATATAGTTCCAATCTGCCGACTTTTAATAATCTTAACCCTTTTGTTTAACCTTTTTTCGTATCAAGTTAGTTAGTAACAATTGCACAATCATATCTGATTTAGCCTTTTTTTTTGTGACCCGGAAAACTATTTATGTTTTGTCATTACCGGATAAAACAACCACAAGCTTGACAAGATATCGACACTAAATAACGACTGCATTAGACCCAGCTTGTTTTTGGTTCTTTGTGGTTTATAGTTATTACGTGGTCTCGTAAACCGGGAAGCTGTCGAGATGGCTACAGGTAGAAAAATTATCATTTATCTATGAAAGAAATTACTGTTTGATAATATAGAAGTAGAACACTTACTAAAAGCTGAAATGAAACAAAACGTGACGGGTTTTTGTGAAGTTTGGATAAGAAAATTTAAAGATCGGAGGACGCCTAACCTGAGAAAAGGTACTGAATGATTGTATACTATTTGTGACTCAAACGGGAATACAAATTAGTACAATGCAATTTCAAACTTTCCTTTGACAGATTACCATATTGTAAAATATTACGAAAGGTTTTCCTTTTTCAGGTTATAATGAATTCACTTCGGCTTGTTCTTATTGGAAAAACTGGGGCAGGAAAGAGCAAAACCGGTAACACCATATTAAACGGAGAAAAACATTTTCCATCATCTGCTCAAGGATCATCGTTAACTGATGTTTGCAAACTTCGCGATGCTACCGTTTTTGGTAAACCAGTCTCTATAGTCGATACGCCCGGGTTGTTGGACACCTCCAAAGAAGAGATAGAAGTTCTGAGTGAAATAACAAGATGTATATACATGTCTGCACCAGGACCACATGCAATCATCCTGGTAGTGCCTGTTGGAAGGTTTACTGCTGAAGATGTATACACAGTGGAAAAGTTTGTCAAGCACTTTGGCGAAAATCTTTTCAGGTATATTATAGTAACCTTTACTCGCTTCGATGATTATAAACGTGACATGGAAGACAAGGATATTACCGATTTCGACATTAAGAAATATGTGTCAACACTTCCACCTAAAGTTAAAGAATTTATCAATGTCAAATGCCATGCCAGGGTTATTGGCATAGATAATACATTAAAAAAAAGTGAATCCGAAAAGCAAGTCCGGCAACTTCTTAGCTTAGTCGATGATATCAAAAGAGAGAATGGCAACACGTTTTATACGAATGATGATTACGTAAAAGCTGAAAAACAGGTCAAAGAAGAGGTTAGAATAGAAGAAGAGCGCCTTAAAAATGTATTGGAACTAGAGAAGAAAAGAATACAAAACGAAATAGACAAAGCCGCTGACGAAAAAGCAAGAAAACAAATCCAAGACAAAATGGATGCCTTTGAACGCGAAATGGAAATTAAAATGCGAGACTCAAATATACGTAAGGACGTTCAGGAAAAAACAGGTGAAGGGTTCGACAAGTTTTCTAAGATATCTTCCATTTTATCCACTATCGCCTCGATTGGACTGGAAGGTCTTAAGATGTATTCGAAATTGAAAAAGTGACATACTTCTTTTTTATACTTGCTATAATGTTTAACCCATGCAAGAAAATATCTTAACCTTTTTTTCAAATATTTGTGGTTTCTTTCAGATATGTTTTTTAAGTCGAATATTAAATTAGTTTTAAAACATAATGTGTCTTTTAACTGACTATTCAATATTAGAGTGTGCGAAATATTTTGTGTCCTTTTCTTAACATTTCATTCATGTAGATATATATATTATGTTAATAGTTATTAAAGTTACAATGCTTACATGAGAATTAATTATATTTGCATGTAGAAAAATAATACAAAAGAAAAAGAAAAACGAAAGGAGTAGGTCCAGTAAGAACCCTTTTTTGCCCCAAAATATAGCAGTTTTACAAATTTGTTAAAATGTAAACTTTTAATAATTTATTGGACAGATAAATGCTTCTGCGACATAAATATGGGTTGTATTTTTACAATACAATGCACATATATCGGGTACTAGCACCATTAAGTCATGCTAAATTTCTGAAATCTTCACAATTCTAGCATTTTAGTTAAATTTTAGACGGTTTCCGTGTAGAACGAAAGTGGCCACATTCGTGTTCATCCTTAATATTGAAATGTAAGTTGTATTTGATGATAATACATAACATATATAAAGGTTGGGGATGAACACGGATGTGGCCACTTTCATTTTTGACAAAAACCATCTGAAAAGTGACAGTATTCGGCATATTTGGTAGATTTTTCATATTTCAGCTTGAATCGGGTCGTTTTTAATGACTAAATTAGTTAAAATCTTTCACATAAACTAATTGAATCAAATGAAATAGACACTCAAATGTTTAAAAAGTGGTCAAAATCTTTCGTCAAATGAACCTGAAATTTGAGGCCACAATCGATCCTTACCGGACCTACTCCTTTTCAGAAAACAGTTGCAGGTCATTTTAATGTGATATCAGTAAAAAAAAACTATTGTGTACTTGAGCCAGAAATTTAAACGTGCTGGAGAAACATTATTGTTTTAGCATGTTTAGTGTCAGAAGATGATTACAAATAAACTCATCATAGATACTAGGACTAAATTTGGTGTATACGCCAGACGCGCGTTTCGTCTACAAAAGACTCATCAGTAACGCTCGAATCCAAAAAAGTTAAAAGCCAAATAAAGTACGAAGTTCAAATATAGTTCGTAGTATTTTTTTTATAAAACACGAAATATCCTGTAGTTTGTAAGTAGTTGACTTTATTTTGACTCAAAAGAAACACGGTTTTAGGACTTTTTGTTTAAAATAATTAAGATATTTTGCTACTGCAGGAACACCCCAAAAGACCTTTCGTTTTCATTTGATTATAAATGTGTATAAGCGTTTGTTGGGAACTAACAAAGTACGATTTGTGATACTTTAATCAATTCAGCGGCTTTAAATCCTCATGTCACGTTCTCTGGTATGAGATACAAGTAAAAATATATCTCATCACAGTGATATTGTTTGCCTCAAATTACAGCCGAAATTCGGCCTTTTCCCCTAGAGAAAATTCCCAATTACTAAAAAAAATGGCTTAAAATTCCTCCCGTAAAGTTTTACATTTTCCCCAAACAGTGATGGCATTGGTAGTAATGTTTGTAAATATTGTATTCATGTTATTATTTTGATATTATAAAGCACTTTTGAGATCTGGTTTTCTGATCAGAATCATCATGATGTTTGTAACACATGTGGTTTTCAATGCATTAAGTACCATCATTGCTTCTGTTTCTTTCCCCTCTCCAAAAAGTACCTTCCGGGTTGAAAATGTCTGACAACCAAAATATACATGAAATAACTGCAAAAAAGACAGCAAAGGTCAGCAAAAAATCGGAGATGTGTTTAGAATAATATTTCCCAATTTCAATAAAAAATATGTATTTTTCCCAATAAAAAACGGTAGAGGTAGTTTTGAAAAAAGACAACAATATCACTGCATCATCCCATTTTGCACACATACTCTTTTAAATCATACAAGGCTTTACCGAAACAATTTATGTAACTGTCAAAATCAAAATTTGTGGCGACTCAAGTGGATTATAACATTAAAATCAACAGTGTAAACCCAATAACCCTCTAGAGGTAGACATTATCTATAAAGGCAACAGTAGTATACCGGTGTTCAAAAGTCATATATCATTGAGAGAAAATAAATCCGGGTAACAAAATTAAACTGATGGACACATTAACTATAGGATAAAAACAAAGGAACAACCGAAATTCAGAAATGTAACAAAAACAAACGCAAACATACATATAAACAACTATTTGATCATAACTGCCATATTCCTGATTTGGTACTGGCCATTCTAAGAAAAATAGTGGGTTGCACCTGGTTAAATGTCTATGTGTCTCCAAGGAAAATTCAAATTAGGAATTCCTTTATTAAATAGCAAAATCAAATGGTGGACTAAACCTTGTTTTACAGATAGCTCAGCCTCCAACTTGTATGACAATCGCATAATATATGAGGGTTGGTGAGCTCCTATCATTTTATGTTTATTCGTTGTCATTTTCCAATTGTTCGAATGGGTAGTAACACATGCAAATCTGAATGAATTAAATGTCAAAGAAGATGAAATTGCAAAATTAAAAACCTAACGAAGCCTTTCAAAACTACTAGTACATGAATTTGATCAATAATTGAAAATATCAATCTAATCGGACACTTCAGTGCAGAAAGGTCACTTGTAATGATTCTATGAAGTCATATTATTTGGTTAATTAATTAAACATGTTGGGTTTTTTAATTCAAGACACCAACAAAAGTGTCCTCATCAAAAACCCTCTTTTACGCCAATTATCAATTGCTATATGGCAAGGATCTCAAATCCAAGTCTTTAGTTAAAGCAAGGATGGAAATATCTCATGATTGTCCGTTTAGTTAGAAATAAAGCAGATTTATACCATCTACTATAATATGAAATGCCATTCAATTTCGACTGTCTACACTCACATTTGTTTATGTATTTACATCTTCATTTTTTTCTTTTCACATTACATCAGTACGCGGTCAATCAAAACCATTATAGAACACCTAGACATTGCTAAAGTGATGAGTTCATAAATTCATTCTGAACTGTTCATATCGCGAAATCATCACAAGAAAGTCCAAAGTCACGCGTCACAGTTAGGTGTTTAGTTTCGCATTTTGATCGCTATGTTGTTTTTAAATATGAGAACTAGTGTGCAATAACATTTTTTTTATATTGCTGATGATAAAAATAGCCTTCATATTTGTGTTACATATTTGTTTTTCGTTCTTTTTCTTATATAAAATAAGGCCGTTAGTTTTCTCGTTTGAATTGTTTTACATTGTCATATCGGTGCCTTTTATAGCTGACTATGCGTTATAGGCTTTGCTCATTGTTGAAGGCCGTACGGTGACCTATAGTTGTTAATGTCTGTGTAATTTTGGTCTCTTGTGGACAGTTGTCTCATTGGCAATCAATCCACACCTTCTTTTTAAATTCATAGTCGGCCCATAGGTAGATCTAGTGTATTTAATGTATGTAATATAGCCTGTTTTCTGTATGACATTCCGTATTTTCATATCCATACCAAGCATTGGTCCCGCAACTATTGTAATGTTTTGTCGAACTTGTTGTCGCACGAACTTTGTGATTAATTTTATGGAAAAAATGATGCAAGAGACACCCATTCTTATTTATTTAATTGGTAGATTGAAAACAACACGTTTAATAATTTCTTGCGTCCGAAGCGCTTTTCTAGATTTACCTTCATTAGGAACGCTCAAAGCCAAACATTTGAAATCCGAAGTTGTATAAGTACCGCAACCGTTGAAAAGCTTTATGTCAAAATTACCTAAACTAAATAGTCAAATTCAACTAAAGCCAACTTTGCCTAAGGGAGTTGAAACCTTAGTTTCTTAATAATTTCAAAATTTATAAACGGACAATTTTAGTAAAGTTGGTTAAATCATGTCAGTACCAAAGTACTGACTACTGAGATGATGATACCCTCGGGGAGTGATAGTCCACCAGCAGATGTATCGACCCAGTGATGTAAAAGAATGAAAACAACACGTTTAATTATGTATTGCGTCCGTTTGTGTAAAGTTTCAGAAAGGTATAACCCAAAAGCATTGAACTTGTACTTTGAACACTATTTTGGGGGAAGATGTGACATTTTCATTCCCTTTTTGCAATATTTTATGGTACATAAATGCACAATGTTGCCATGGATACCCCAAAAAGGAATACTATTTGACCAGTTTAACTTTTGAAAATCAAAACTATGGAAAATACTGATCGCAAACATATGCACAGGTATGAAAAGGTATCTTAATCTTAATTTTATTTTCTAACTGTGGTGGAGTCCTACCTTACCAGTGTATGTTTTGTTTGGTTTCATATCAGTTCAGTTCTGTTTTGGATCTTTTCGGCAATTGTTGTAATGATTTGACTAAAAAGGCAAATATTGGAATTTGACTACGGTAGCAGCATTCGGTGTTCAAGTAGGAGCAGGGTTTTTTTCCTTTTTTCCTTTTAATTATTTTTTAATGTTTTAATTTTTATTTTAACTCTTTTTCTATGTATTTACATACAATTTGAAAATAACAAGAATAAGCACACCAGTCAAAAATTTCATTTTTAGTGTTGTAAATATTATATAAGGGGTTAAACATCTTCCCACAAATTTTGTTTAAAATTATATCTCTATGAGCAAATGTTTTCAACTACCAAGGAAACTACTTAATACATGGAACATGACGTGTAAACAGTAGCACTTTTTATTGTGTTTTGTCTCTTATTTATAACAATTTATTATTTTAATTCCAAATATGTGCATTGTATTTAAAAACAATGATTAGCTGAAAAATTGTGTGAATTATACGATGGTATATAATTTCAAACGTTTTACTTTCAACAGAACAATGAGTAAACAACTTCAAACCTCAAGGCCGTCGAAGAAGCCTTTACGACTTGTTCTTATTGGCAAGACAGGTGCTGGTAAGAGTAAAACTGGAAACGTTATCTTGAACAACGACACGCACTTCCAATGCGCCAGCCAAGGATCTTCCCTTACTCAAGTTTGTAAATCGTCTGATGCTATTGTATCTGAAAATTGGGTTACCATCGTTGACACGCCTGGACTTTTTGATACAAAGAAAAATAACCAGGAAATTTTAGATGAAATTACAAAATGTATCTGGATGACAGCACCTGGTCCTCATGCATTTCTCTTTGTTGTTCGTATTGGTCGATTCACAACTGAGGATTTGAGTACTTTGGAATTGTTTGTTAAGCATTTTGGCGAAAACATTTTTAAGTTTATGGTTGTCATCTTTACGCATTATGATGATTGGAAGCGCGATGGGGTAAATGACCATTCCGATATCAAGGATTTTGTCAAAACGCTTTCATTAAAACTACAAAATATTATAAAGAACAAGTGTAAGGATAGGATAGTTGCATTTGATAATACACTAAAAGGTTTTGAATCACGATCGCAGGTGTCTGAGCTGATGTCTATCATCGATGTCATGAATAAATCAAACATGAAGGATGAAAATGAATACTACTCAAATGGAGATTACAAAAAGGCGCATGTGGTTATACAGAAAGAGGTGATGATGGAAAAATATAATCTTGAACGGCAGTGTCTTAGAGAGGAGGCAAAAATGCAAAGGCAGATAGAAGAAGCCACCGATGAAAAAGTTAAAAAATCATTGGCTAAGAAACAAGACGAGTGTAGACTAAAATGGAAAGAAAGATTGAACGAAACAAATATACAAAGAAACGTGCAGAGGCAGCCAGTCAGAATAATTGTATTAAAAAATGTACTAGAGATTGGCTCTGCCGGTCTTGGAGTATTAGGAGATATCATCCCTGGACCTGTTGGAATCGGCTTCAAAATCGCTGCCACTGTTGCTGGTATTTTTTCCAACATTTTTAATTCAATATATAAATGACAATGAAAGTTGTGCTTTTTCGATAATAAAGTGTGGATTTTGTGCATATGCAATACAGCGATGTAAAGAGTAGGTCATCAAATAAGAAACTAAAAATATTTGTAGGTGGCTATGTCTAAGCAAGGTTGGAGACTGTGTATGCTGGTCTCGACTAGACCTCTTGTGGTTGTTTGAAACAGTTGAAATATTTTATCGGACAATTATGCATAATTATCTTTGCTGTAATTTGTACAAGCGAGTGAAGGGATTTTTTATATAACAAAATATGTGTTGTGTTTTTTCCGTCTCATTTCATTTTAACTACTACATGTAGTAATCAAAAATACTAAAAAGTGCCTTTTTATTGTTCAATTTGTCTTTGGAGTGATCTTATTTGGATTTTTAAAAATAAACTTGAGTTTTAATTTAGTCGAACAAATACTTAAACATAGCCATAAAACCTACAAAAATGTTAATGGTGTCTTCAATTCACACGAAATGTAAAGGCCGAGTTACACATATCTTGCTAAAAATGTTTGTGGTCGGATCGTCTAGCAGATACTGTTCAACTAAATATGGAACTCGTCTTATTATTTAATGACACGTCACGAATTCTATACTGTAACAAATAGTGATTGAGATTTTATTTTGAACAAAGGTAAATTGTTCGGTGTCTTCCTCGAATGCCAACATTTTATATGTTACCTATTCCAGTCATTTCAAAATAAAGAACAAATTCGGAATCTGAACTTTTCCGAAAAAAACGTTGTAAAAATGAGTGCAAATTAAGTTACAAAACCAATAGCATATTGCTTTGTTAATATGTTTTCAAAATATGCAATCTTACAAACACCCGAGAAATATATTTTTTTTAAATACAGTGCCAGGTGGTGTTCAATTTTGTCCATCCTGTTACTTTTTTAAACTGATAGCAAAAGTGATAAGAGAAAAGTAAATATCAAATGAAAAGTGTGGCTCACACTTGCATAGCAGGGTTCATTTGAAATCACATTTACATTTATCATTTATGTAGATTACCCAAAAAAATCTGCACATAGTCTGTGCGTTCAGAAAAATCATCACATTTCTTATTTTTCTAACGCTCTTAAAAAACAATTGTGGAGACAGTGACACCGAAAATTAACTATCATGTCCCTTTTCAATAATACTGACTGGAAAGTTAGTTAATAGATCAGTTATGTTGATGTCAAATTTATTTTACACATTTCTGGGGTAACAGGAACGAACAAAGGCAGTAACAGGGAGGACAAGGTGGTAACAGCAGAGACAAAACATAATTTAGGTCACAAAAATCAATAACAAAAAATTCGATTTTGAATTTCTTAGGGATACAAACGAGATTTATTATATGTTATTCAGGTCTATTACAAATATATTACGGATTACTCCTGACTTAATGTTATTTTCCAGTGCAAGTATTTGTTGAACATTCACAATGCAGCATGTATATTCGTTACATGTTTATTGGTTTTTTTAATATTTTGAGTAATCCATTTAAATGCACTTTAAGTTATCTTGACAATTTTTTTTCCGTTAAAAAATAGTTTCAATAAATTTTGTAGATATCATATTTTGTGTTTGAATGTGTGTGTGGCTTTGTATTTTGACAACACAATATATTGAAAAACCCAACCTGATATATTCGGCTTACGTGAAGGATTTTTCAATTTGCTGTGAACATAATTTTATCTTGTATGTAATAATTCATATTAACACTTTTAACATAAGATTTAAGTATTAAAAGTGGAAATTGCGTGATTTTGTATTAAAAATGTATTAATGACTGAAGCACGTCATTATTTTCCCTCTGTGAGCCTCTGACATTCCTTAGTGTTCTGTATAGATTTTGACTACGTCACATAGTAACCGGTGTTTTGATGACGTTTTTGAGGTTCCAATCGGGGATAAAAACGTCGTATATACCAATATATGGAAGTGTTTAACGACCTTGACTGGCTTTTCAGCCCTTGCACGGTCGACTCGGTGCCGGAAGGCGTTTGTTGAGCTTAATCATATTTTATGCCTTGGGTCAGGAACAGGTAGTTGAGGACGCCATATGTAGGCCACCATCTTGGTTTTGGTGAGTTGATTTTCTTTAGTTGACTATTTTTGTTGTTATTTCTTCACTAACGGCTGCTTTCAGGGCCAGTTTGGTCAGCTTGGCAGCCCGCTAACCTCGATGATGGAGTATTGGTAGATAAGTCTCGGACGTAGTATTATAGATGACAGGAAGCGTTATCAGGACCAAAGCCGCGAGGCAGTGAATTGTAGGTCAATCACCCAACACCTAGGATACAGCCCTCGGACGTTAATCGGCATAACACTCCCCATGATACAATGGTTTTGGAGTGCATGTTAACGCGGGTACGCCAACTACTACGTCTACTGTACGGCTTGGATTGGTTTCTGTCATCTAAAGTAGTAAGTCGTTGATCATCCAACTGTAAACCCTCATCGAAGATAGCGGGTAAAGGAGAGCTGGCCCAGCACGTCCGTTCAGCTGTAATGACTGAGACGTGACTGGATTGTCGTATATACCCCGGCAGTTTCCTGAATATATACTGACATCTCTGTGTTGGTATCCAATCACAAACCTCGATACATTTGTAATCCGTAATATAAGTATTTAAACATTATACACGAACCATGTATACGTGTATCATCCCTGTCCGGGTCAAACAAACAAAACAAAACAAAAACAAATGAAAATTTGTATTGCTGTTTTTCCCCCGCTAAGTATGAAGTAAGATTTGGTTGCTGCAAGTAGTAAAAATCAGTTGCATATTGTCATAAGATGACATGCCTTTCTGTGAACTACCGCTTTTAAGATCAAGTTCAGCATGTTGGTTGACTTGTAATTTATTCATCATATTCTCTTCCTGAATATGCCTTTAAGTGTCCACTAATGGTTAACCAATTACCAGAACAAGCACCCATCTGGAGAAGGTTTAAGATGTAGGCGTAAAAAGCAAAACTAATTTCATATGTTTAAAAGCATGACAACATGTTAATGAACAATAATACAACTGAACGAAAATTCAAATAAAACATTTTTTTATTGTCAATGATTCTGATATACATGTACCTAGTTTCTGACATATGTTAACACTGAAGGCTTGTAATTCTTGGATTTTTGGATCAACTCCATAAGTTCACGAAGAGCTTCTGGTTTTGTTTGGATTCAGAATGATAGCCAATATTCTGGAAGTTGTAGTTGCTTTTGTCTTTCAGTGATTTTGGCAAATAAAAGCACGGAGGCGTCCAAAAAGGGGGGAGGTCTGTCATTATAAAAATGAATAATACACACAGATTTGCCGCTGGTTTGGGTATTTATATTTGGATTGGCAAATAATGGCAAATATATCAATGATCTGCAACTTTAAGAAGGCAATATATCAATGGGAAGAAATTCTTATATTTAATGGGTCATACGTACATGACGTACTGTAGACCAAAATTTGTGTTCTCATCTTTTTATCTCCTAGTTTCATCTTATTTAAATAAAATAGTGGTAGCTGTGAAATATGTATGTGAAGAAGAAGGGATTTTCACATTATTAATTTATGAATAGGGCAGGGGAGTACAAACCACAACCGGCTTAAATTATTATGAATTTAAAGAAAGAAAGAAAATAAAAACATTTTGTACTATTTTTTGAGAAAAAAAATGTGGGAATGAAAATGTTTATTAACATAATAAGACATATGTAGATGAACTATATGAATATTTTAATTGAACAATTAACTAAACTTTAAAAATCATCAAAAATAATTGAGTAAATTTGATAACTTCCAAGCTGGCACTCTACAAAGTTTACAAAGTTTGGACAAAATCCATAAAATAGGGTAACAAGAATTTAGTCTAAAGAGGCATGATTTTTATTAGTTGTAAGTGGCTTTGAACTAGCAGTCAATAACTGCAATTTTTCTCAGAGGCTATACTTAAGTGTCTTTTTGTTGTTGGGATATACAAGTACCTGGCCACGTCCATTCTGTGTAGTATTTCTATTTGCATCCATCTGATGAGATAAGACGTTTTCAACTGATTTGTATAGTTAGTTCGACTATGTGGTATGGGCTTCGCTCATTTTTGAAGACTGTGCGGTGAACTGTCTATAGTTGTTAATTTCTGTGTTATTTGGTCTCTTGTGGAGAGTTGTCTCAATGTCAATCATACCACATCTTCTTATTTATACCGATGCGAAGCGAATGCCAGTTGATAAACCCCTTACCAATATTATTTCATGAACACTTGAAAAAAGGGTGTAGTATTATTACCAAGAAAAATATCCTGAACAAACTGAACATGATAAAACATAGTAATTTAACACGTGATACAAAGTTTCAAGAAATTTGATCTAGTAATATGGTAGGCTATTACAGCTCACACAACTATAGAAATATTGAAAAAATACCTTCAAAGTCCAAAGAGGCTGCTGTATAATTTGAGTTCGTATGTTTCGGAAAATGTACCCATATTAATTGGAAAATAAACTATTTGAATAACTTCTTTCATCATACAAAATATTAAGTAAAATAGACGATATGATTTCATCTGCATTTTATTTTAATTCATTTTAGTATGATATGATAAATAAAGAGTAAGATTGACCAATTGCTTATTATTTTTAATAGTTTTCTAACAAACAGTTTACAAACGATCTTAAGTTGCTACCAGAGGATCGACGGAAGCAACGTTTTCGGGAAGGCGTCTTTATTGTTGCGCCATTGCGAGAAGGAGCCTTTATTTTCGCAGAAATTTTAGATTTTCACATATCGGCACTCGCGAATTAATGATTAATATTTCGGGATCCGGTTAAGAATATTTTAGTTTTGTGAAGTTTGGATAATACCCCTTCTTACCATCCCTCTTCATAGATTGATCAGAAACAATCGAAATTATATATGAATGAAACACCATCTCGAGCGCATTTAGAAATATGATATGCCTAAAGACAAATCTAGACTGGGAATACAATGCACAAGTATATATGTTGCAGGTTTGTTTCCGCTACAAACGCACCAATAAAAATTTATTGTGGTCTGATCAACAGTAAGGCAAATTTAGGTAAGGTTATTTAATATATGTTCCTTCATAAGTCATTTTTTTTTTTTGGCTTACTCACGGCCATTTTTGTAAATGCACGATGACCTAACACTGTTACATACCTTAATCTTTTCAATTATACAACACTGCTTAATCTAATATTAGAATAGAGGTTTTTGAGCTAGAAGTTAAAATCTACGTCATTATTGTAGGAAAAAATCTGTCCGTCACCAATAGTCCTCATCTTCGTACTTCATTTGTCTACTAGTATTTAAATTTCATTCGAGCGTCACTGATGAGTCCATTGTAGATGAAAATAGTCGTCGTAGAAAATTTAAAGATTGACCATTCTGGTTATTTTATTCAACAATGCCGATAGTACATTCTCCTTTACTTTCTACATTATCAACTTCATTACTGGAAGGGAGATAATCTACTGCTTTTTAATTGTGAAGGAAGTAATCTAGTCTCGATCATCCAGCCGCTTTATTTTTCAAAGTAGAGCGTCTGGATGACAAGTGATATAAAAATGGTAATTTATGACATTCGGAATAGTATCGGCTTTTTTAGCTTGTTTTTAAAGATAATGTCCAAGACGAATAACCAAGAAGTTGGTTATTGACTTCGGAAGAAATTATATTACGATAATACTATTGAAAAGCCCGAGTGTACCGATTGTTGTTTAAAGCTATTTATATTTTTTTTGTGACGACATACAAGTCGTGGAAAACACCAGACAGCATGGCTTCCATGACCGCGAAGGAAAATAACAGCACATCAAACCTTGGTAAGATGATATAACAACACAAACTGTTACATAAATTTTAATGCAAACTGAAACATCAAGTAGTTATATTCGTTCATGCATGTCCGTGCTACGTAAGCAAGTTAATAATTATACAATAAATGGCAATTTTTGTATTGACTGGGACCACTCGAACAGTCGTGTGTACGCTATAAATACATTTTGGGGTTGTTAACTTTAAAAATACTTGATGGAAAAGTGGTATGGCGCCGAAATATGAACTTCATCCAAGATAAGTTTGTTGTATTTATATGTAGTGTATAAAGGAGTTTGCATCTTGATATGTGTAAAAAAAAAGGGGGGGAGGAGAGATGCGCAATGTTGTTCACATTTGAAGGAGGGAACGCAATTCAAAACCATAAGCAGAAGAAAAACAAACAAAGTATATCTAGAAGATGCCACTGATTTTCTACATACACCAAACGGTCAAAATGATTTATGCTCGATTTTTTTAAAAAGAAATGCATTTAACTTATACAAACATATAAGGAGTGGCACACGTTGTTATGAAAAGTAATTTAAATAAACTGTTAGTAAACCAAGTCTGGACTGGTCAACTTAAAAAAGAAAAATACTTTTTTGCACTTTTAAGAGGCATTTTTTTTCACACTAAATAAAGTCCATAAAAGAATACAAATGTTATCAGTGAATATATACCAATTGTCTATCTAAACCTTGAAACAAAACCATGGCATGAGGAATACACTGAAAATTTGTTTTTATGCAAAAGAAGACAGTAAAACAATAGATGCAGCATCAATGACAGGAGGTGTCAATGAGGCAGCAACCGGTGAACCCAATGACATACATTACCAAAAGTAGACATCAACATGATTAACAGGACATCTTGTTGACTGAAACAAAAATTGAGAATAAAAGTACCAAAAGGTCAACATTATACAAGTATATGAACATGCGGTATGAATACCAATGAGACAACTATCCACCCCAAGTTCAAATGACTCAGAGGTGGATGAGAGCAAGTATAGGCAACTGTATGGCCTTTAACAATGATAAAAATGCATGCATGATTTTGATAGAGAATACAGACAGGGAATGTGTCAAAGAGACATCAACCCGACAAAAGAGCAGGAAACAACCCAATACCACCAATGGGTCGTGTCATCACCATAGCGAGATAATCTCGCATCCCGTAGCGGGATTCAGCTTGCAGCAAGACATTTCTAAATGTATATTTCTGTATGATGTTTTTTTCCAAACATTTTGTTTTTCATATATGCTATGCTGGTGACCAAAAACTAATATGATTTTATTAACATTTACTTTATTTTGTAGACAAACCAATGATGATTTCGGGACACAGATGTTATGTGTAAAATGTGAAGAATTAAAAGAAATCTATATAAATATTCGAATTTTCATTGTATCATAAACAGCTTCAATTTTATAAGAAAAAAGATTCAAAGATTTTTTTTAATTACAATCATTATAAATAAATCACAGTATCAAAAATGTTGGGTTAACATTATTTTGATAGCAACCACAAAGGGAAAAAAGGTACACAGACATATATTAAGTAAATAAAACAAACATCAAGAAACACATTGTTGTCAGATATGTCGGAGAATTAAGATTTGTATTTACAAATTAAAAATCATATAAACAATTTAACAGTTTTCACGTTTGCGTTGTATCTCATTTACATGTCTGGCCCTTCTCAGTTAACTTTATGGTATGGAGTTTTCTTAATATTTGAGGCCGAGCAGTGATTTTATTTGCGAATATCCATGTCATTTGAACTCTGCTGGGTTGTTGCCTCATTAGCAATCATACCAATTTCCTTATTTTATATAAAGGTTCACATGTACAGGAGAATTCGAAGTTGTTGTTTTTGTGAAGCTGCCCTTTTATACAAAAGTCATGATATTATAATAGTTTGTAGTAGGAGAATACACTTTTCAGTTATTTTTTGTACAAGTTACTATGCAGTATGGGATAAATCCCATTTTATCTTTTCCATGTGATTGATTAAAACATGCATTCAAAGAGTATTGGGTTTAATGAATGACTGGTTAACTTCTGTATTTCTTCATAGACACGGAGACTGGCAAAGTGGTATTGTGTGAAGGTTGGTCCCCAAATGTTTTCTTCCCAAAAGGATTAGGCGATGAAACATTCAGACTATTCTGTCGTTTGCAATTTTAAGATCAGTTAATTTGGAAATAAAAATTGAGTTGACTCATTGTGTGATCTCACTGATCTGCAGTGATAAGTTGTTAAACAGGGTTTTCTACATTGTAATCTTAGTATTTGTATGAGTTGTTTTTCTTTCCATAAACGTAACTTGACGTGTGCTTTTCGAGTAAGGTAAGTGCGTCAGATATCTGAAAGATAATGTAAAAAGGAAAGCATAAATTATAACAAGAATTTACAGAAATAAGAATGAGACAAAACTAAGAAAAATGTATAAAAATTAAAAATAAGGAATACAGACTAACGTGGCTACACTATACCGACTGTTGGTTGCTTAACGTCAAGTGGCAAATATTTCATGAATGTTCAGGACAATGTGATACAATATAAAGAATAGAGAATATATATAGTGGTGTGCTATAATATGAAAATAGAGAAAAATGGTATTTTATAGTATGAAGATAAGAGAATATTAAACGTGGTGTGTTAAAATATAAAAAAAAGATTGACTTTTCTTTTGGGTTGCTTGGTTATCGTCTTGTGGTAAATAGTGTAATGTTCAGGACGAAAAAAAATAAGAATAACTATAAAGATGAGGTCCTAAATTATAGCCCGTTGGGGATACATGTTCGAGAAATTATAACTCACCAGAAAATTAAGGTATATTGTATTGCTTTATGTACAACGGTCCACCTACGGATCCCTCT
This sequence comes from Mytilus galloprovincialis, assembly GCA_037788925.1. Classification (NCBI taxonomy): domain Eukaryota; kingdom Metazoa; phylum Mollusca; class Bivalvia; order Mytilida; family Mytilidae; genus Mytilus; species Mytilus galloprovincialis. The sequence goes on along the minus strand of JAWDJN010000045.1, from coordinate 681,720 downwards.
CTTAGCTCGCAGAGAGCGTGGTATCCTCTATACACGACCAGTGGCGGATCCAGAACTTGTTATAAGGAGGGCACTATACAGTCATGCTACAGTGTTTCCTTATATGATATAATCAACCATTTTTTTTCCACGAAAAAAATCATGTCTTTAATTTTCTCACGGAGTATACATGTGTACAAAATTCAGAAAAAAAGATCGCCGCTAATTACAGTTTTTTTATCGTTCTATTTTTTTACATTGGCCATCTGAAAGTTGGGCAACATGGTTACAAGAGCGCAATTATTTGTTTACATTTAACCGGCAAGTTTTTTACCCCAAGATGGTACTCAGAATAGAATCCTATACGGCTTCTGATTGGTTGATACAGGATTGGAATTACATTTAATCGAAAGCTTATCCAATTAGGTTTAAAAATTGCCGAAAATCATATTCATATTTTACAAAGTATAGAAAATATCTTTAATTTCTGCACGTCGGAGCCATTAAAAATATGCCTTTTTCATTAAGCGAAAAAACTAGACGATCTTTTTCAACTGCATTTTAAGTCAATTTGAGCCGCATGACCCTATATATTTTTTTTGTTGTAATGCAACACGGGCATTTCTAGTAACAGGAACTGTCACCCGTTTTTCGCTAGTTTGTGTAGTCTTTGAGAAAAAAAATACGGAACACTAGTGGTACCCTATGGAAAATGCATTACGAATAATTGCGCTCTTGTAACCTATAGAGAAATGACATTTTTTTTTAATTAGGCTTTGAAAAATATCAAAAATAGTCATTTTGCTCGGAAAAAATGTGAAACAGCGAGAAACGGGGTCAAATGGACTTTTCATCGTTGTGAATTCATGCTATAGTCTGTTTCCTATTTTTATTTATTTCTATATCTAAATCTAGGGTGGGCTTGAATGTCGACAAAGTATGAAGAGAAAACAACGTTTTTGTGATATCTACTGATTTTATCGGGGAAAGCATGTATTTAGCTCCAATTTGAAGGTAAATTTTGGTTTTTAACCATAACGACGGTGTCTCAGTGGCTGTTCTAGCAAAAAGCTAATTTCGTGAAAATTGGCCAAAAGGGTTCCTAAGCAAATACCAACGATTTAGTTAAATTGCGAAGTAGAAAAATTAATCTTGGCATTGAATATCGTAGTACAAGAATAGTTTCTCTTGCCAAAGTAGTAATATTATCATATTTTCAACATTTAGAAATACTATAGTCTGTTTCAAAAATGTGTTTTTTTCAAGAAATGGTTTCATAAATAGCCATTCTTCAAAATTCGATGTAGCTTTTCCATATCAGAACGGTTTTGTCGACAATATGATCAGTGCTGGATGACCTTCGAAAAATTAGGCCAATAAATTAACATTATCTTCATGTGTCTTTGACCAGTACCGTATTTGGCGAAAAAATCAGTTCCAATTTTTGGCCTGATCGGCCGGCAAAAAGTGATTCTCCAAATTCAGAGAGTGACCAGATAATGTTTTGAAGATGTGATATCATCTAGATAGACGCCAGCGCGACTTTTGGCGCGGGCGCTTAATTTTCGGAAATTTTTTTCACTACCGTATAGAGAAATGACATTTTTTTTTAATTAGGCTTTGAAAAATATCAAAAATAGTCATTTTGCTCGGAAAAAATGTGAAACAGCGAGAAACGGGGTCAAATGGACTTTTCATCGTTGTGAATTCATGCTATAGTCTGTTTCCTATTTTTATTTATTTCTATATCTAAATCTAGGGTGGGCTTGAATGTCGACAAAGTATGAAGAGAAAACAACGTTTTTGTGATATCTACTGATTTTATCGGGGAAAGCATGTATTTAGCTCCAATTTGAAGGTAAATTTTGGTTTTTAACCATAACGACGGTGTCTCAGTGGCTGTTCTAGCAAAAAGCTAATTTCGTGAAAATTGGCCAAAAGGGTTCCTAAGCAAATACCAACGATTTAGTTAAATTGCGAAGTAGAAAAATTAATCTTGGCATTGAATATCGTAGTACAAGAATAGTTTCTCTTGCCAAAGTAGTAATATTATCATATTTTCAACATTTAGAAATACTATAGTCTGTTTCAAAAATGTGTTTTTTTCAAGAAATGGTTTCATAAATAGCCATTCTTCAAAATTCGATGTAGCTTTTCCATATCAGAACGGTTTTGTCGACAATATGATCAGTGCTGGATGACCTTCGAAAAATTAGGCCAATAAATTAACATTATCTTCATGTGTCTTTGACCAGTACCGTATTTGGCGAAAAAATCAGTTCCAATTTTTGGCCTGATCGGCCGGCAAAAAGTGATTCTCCAAATTCAGAGAGTGACCAGATAATGTTTTGAAGATGTGATATCATCTAGATAGACGCCAGCGCGACTTTTGGCGCGGGCGCTTAATTTTCGGAAATTTTTTTCACTACCGTATAGAGAAATGACATTTTTTTTTAATTAGGCTTTGAAAAATATCAAAAATAGTCATTTTGCTCGGAAAAAATGTGAAACAGCGAGAAACGGGGTCAAATGGACTTTTCATCGTTGTGAATTCATGCTATAGTCTGTTTCCTATTTTTATTTATTTCTATATCTAAATCTAGGGTGGGCTTGAATGTCGACAAAGTATGAAGAGAAAACAACGTTTTTGTGATATCTACTGATTTTATCGGGGAAAGCATGTATTTAGCTCCAATTTGAAGGTAAATTTTGGTTTTTAACCATAACGACGGTGTCTCAGTGGCTGTTCTAGCAAAAAGCTAATTTCGTGAAAATTGGCCAAAAGGGTTCCTAAGCAAATACCAACGATTTAGTTAAATTGCGAAGTAGAAAAATTAATCTTGGCATTGAATATCGTAGTACAAGAATAGTTTCTCTTGCCAAAGTAGTAATATTATCATATTTTCAACATTTAGAAATACTATAGTCTGTTTCAAAAATGTGTTTTTTTCAAGAAATGGTTTCATAAATAGCCATTCTTCAAAATTCGATGTAGCTTTTCCATATCAGAACGGTTTTGTCGACAATATGATCAGTGCTGGATGACCTTCGAAAAATTAGGCCAATAAATTAACATTATCTTCATGTGTCTTTGACCAGTACCGTATTTGGCGAAAAAATCAGTTCCAATTTTTGGCCTGATCGGCCGGCAAAAAGTGATTCTCCAAATTCAGAGAGTGACCAGATAATGTTTTGAAGATGTGATATCATCTAGATAGACGCCAGCGCGACTTTTGGCGCGGGCGCTTAATTTTCGGAAATTTTTTTCACTACCGTATAGAGAAATGACATTTTTTTTTAATTAGGCTTTGAAAAATATCAAAAATAGTCATTTTGCTCGGAAAAAATGTGAAACAGCGAGAAACGGGGTCAAATGGACTTTTCATCGTTGTGAATTCATGCTATAGTCTGTTTCCTATTTTTATTTATTTCTATATCTAAATCTAGGGTGGGCTTGAATGTCGACAAAGTATGAAGAGAAAACAACGTTTTTGTGATATCTACTGATTTTATCGGGGAAAGCATGTATTTAGCTCCAATTTGAAGGTAAATTTTGGTTTTTAACCATAACGACGGTGTCTCAGTGGCTGTTCTAGCAAAAAGCTAATTTCGTGAAAATTGGCCAAAAGGGTTCCTAAGCAAATACCAACGATTTAGTTAAATTGCGAAGTAGAAAAATTAATCTTGGCATTGAATATCGTAGTACAAGAATAGTTTCTCTTGCCAAAGTAGTAATATTATCATATTTTCAACATTTAGAAATACTATAGTCTGTTTCAAAAATGTGTTTTTTTCAAGAAATGGTTTCATAAATAGCCATTCTTCAAAATTCGATGTAGCTTTTCCATATCAGAACGGTTTTGTCGACAATATGATCAGTGCTGGATGACCTTCGAAAAATTAGGCCAATAAATTAACATTATCTTCATGTGTCTTTGACCAGTACCGTATTTGGCGAAAAAATCAGTTCCAATTTTTGGCCTGATCGGCCGGCAAAAAGTGATTCTCCAAATTCAGAGAGTGACCAGATAATGTTTTGAAGATGTGATATCATCTAGATAGACGCCAGCGCGACTTTTGGCGCGGGCGCTTAATTTTCGGAAATTTTTTTCACTACCGTATAGAGAAATGACATTTTTTTTTAATTAGGCTTTGAAAAATATCAAAAATAGTCATTTTGCTCGGAAAAAATGTGAAACAGCGAGAAACGGGGTCAAATGGACTTTTCATCGTTGTGAATTCATGCTATAGTCTGTTTCCTATTTTTATTTATTTCTATATCTAAATCTAGGGTGGGCTTGAATGTCGACAAAGTATGAAGAGAAAACAACGTTTTTGTGATATCTACTGATTTTATCGGGGAAAGCATGTATTTAGCTCCAATTTGAAGGTAAATTTTGGTTTTTAACCATAACGACGGTGTCTCAGTGGCTGTTCTAGCAAAAAGCTAATTTCGTGAAAATTGGCCAAAAGGGTTCCTAAGCAAATACCAACGATTTAGTTAAATTGCGAAGTAGAAAAATTAATCTTGGCATTGAATATCGTAGTACAAGAATAGTTTCTCTTGCCAAAGTAGTAATATTATCATATTTTCAACATTTAGAAATACTATAGTCTGTTTCAAAAATGTGTTTTTTTCAAGAAATGGTTTCATAAATAGCCATTCTTCAAAATTCGATGTAGCTTTTCCATATCAGAACGGTTTTGTCGACAATATGATCAGTGCTGGATGACCTTCGAAAAATTAGGCCAATAAATTAACATTATCTTCATGTGTCTTTGACCAGTACCGTATTTGGCGAAAAAATCAGTTCCAATTTTTGGCCTGATCGGCCGGCAAAAAGTGATTCTCCAAATTCAGAGAGTGACCAGATAATGTTTTGAAGATGTGATATCATCTAGATAGACGCCAGCGCGACTTTTGGCGCGGGCGCTTAATTTTCGGAAATTTTTTTCACTACCGTATAGAGAAATGACATTTTTTTTTAATTAGGCTTTGAAAAATATCAAAAATAGTCATTTTGCTCGGAAAAAATGTGAAACAGCGAGAAACGGGGTCAAATGGACTTTTCATCGTTGTGAATTCATGCTATAGTCTGTTTCCTATTTTTATTTATTTCTATATCTAAATCTAGGGTGGGCTTGAATGTCGACAAAGTATGAAGAGAAAACAACGTTTTTGTGATATCTACTGATTTTATCGGGGAAAGCATGTATTTAGCTCCAATTTGAAGGTAAATTTTGGTTTTTAACCATAACGACGGTGTCTCAGTGGCTGTTCTAGCAAAAAGCTAATTTCGTGAAAATTGGCCAAAAGGGTTCCTAAGCAAATACCAACGATTTAGTTAAATTGCGAAGTAGAAAAATTAATCTTGGCATTGAATATCGTAGTACAAGAATAGTTTCTCTTGCCAAAGTAGTAATATTATCATATTTTCAACATTTAGAAATACTATAGTCTGTTTCAAAAATGTGTTTTTTTCAAGAAATGGTTTCATAAATAGCCATTCTTCAAAATTCGATGTAGCTTTTCCATATCAGAACGGTTTTGTCGACAATATGATCAGTGCTGGATGACCTTCGAAAAATTAGGCCAATAAATTAACATTATCTTCATGTGTCTTTGACCAGTACCGTATTTGGCGAAAAAATCAGTTCCAATTTTTGGCCTGATCGGCCGGCAAAAAGTGATTCTCCAAATTCAGAGAGTGACCAGATAATGTTTTGAAGATGTGATATCATCTAGATAGACGCCAGCGCGACTTTTGGCGCGGGCGCTTAATTTTCGGAAATTTTTTTCACTACCGTATAGAGAAATGACATTTTTTTTTAATTAGGCTTTGAAAAATATCAAAAATAGTCATTTTGCTCGGAAAAAATGTGAAACAGCGAGAAACGGGGTCAAATGGACTTTTCATCGTTGTGAATTCATGCTATAGTCTGTTTCCTATTTTTATTTATTTCTATATCTAAATCTAGGGTGGGCTTGAATGTCGACAAAGTATGAAGAGAAAACAACGTTTTTGTGATATCTACTGATTTTATCGGGGAAAGCATGTATTTAGCTCCAATTTGAAGGTAAATTTTGGTTTTTAACCATAACGACGGTGTCTCAGTGGCTGTTCTAGCAAAAAGCTAATTTCGTGAAAATTGGCCAAAAGGGTTCCTAAGCAAATACCAACGATTTAGTTAAATTGCGAAGTAGAAAAATTAATCTTGGCATTGAATATCGTAGTACAAGAATAGTTTCTCTTGCCAAAGTAGTAATATTATCATATTTTCAACATTTAGAAATACTATAGTCTGTTTCAAAAATGTGTTTTTTTCAAGAAATGGTTTCATAAATAGCCATTCTTCAAAATTCGATGTAGCTTTTCCATATCAGAACGGTTTTGTCGACAATATGATCAGTGCTGGATGACCTTCGAAAAATTAGGCCAATAAATTAACATTATCTTCATGTGTCTTTGACCAGTACCGTATTTGGCGAAAAAATCAGTTCCAATTTTTGGCCTGATCGGCCGGCAAAAAGTGATTCTCCAAATTCAGAGAGTGACCAGATAATGTTTTGAAGATGTGATATCATCTAGATAGACGCCAGCGCGACTTTTGGCGCGGGCGCTTAATTTTCGGAAATTTTTTTCACTACCGTATAGAGAAATGACATTTTTTTTTAATTAGGCTTTGAAAAATATCAAAAATAGTCATTTTGCTCGGAAAAAATGTGAAACAGCGAGAAACGGGGTCAAATGGACTTTTCATCGTTGTGAATTCATGCTATAGTCTGTTTCCTATTTTTATTTATTTCTATATCTAAATCTAGGGTGGGCTTGAATGTCGACAAAGTATGAAGAGAAAACAACGTTTTTGTGATATCTACTGATTTTATCGGGGAAAGCATGTATTTAGCTCCAATTTGAAGGTAAATTTTGGTTTTTAACCATAACGACGGTGTCTCAGTGGCTGTTCTAGCAAAAAGCTAATTTCGTGAAAATTGGCCAAAAGGGTTCCTAAGCAAATACCAACGATTTAGTTAAATTGCGAAGTAGAAAAATTAATCTTGGCATTGAATATCGTAGTACAAGAATAGTTTCTCTTGCCAAAGTAGTAATATTATCATATTTTCAACATTTAGAAATACTATAGTCTGTTTCAAAAATGTGTTTTTTTCAAGAAATGGTTTCATAAATAGCCATTCTTCAAAATTCGATGTAGCTTTTCCATATCAGAACGGTTTTGTCGACAATATGATCAGTGCTGGATGACCTTCGAAAAATTAGGCCAATAAATTAACATTATCTTCATGTGTCTTTGACCAGTACCGTATTTGGCGAAAAAATCAGTTCCAATTTTTGGCCTGATCGGCCGGCAAAAAGTGATTCTCCAAATTCAGAGAGTGACCAGATAATGTTTTGAAGATGTGATATCATCTAGATAGACGCCAGCGCGACTTTTGGCGCGGGCGCTTAATTTTCGGAAATTTTTTTCACTACCGTATAGAGAAATGACATTTTTTTTTAATTAGGCTTTGAAAAATATCAAAAATAGTCATTTTGCTCGGAAAAAATGTGAAACAGCGAGAAACGGGGTCAAATGGACTTTTCATCGTTGTGAATTCATGCTATAGTCTGTTTCCTATTTTTATTTATTTCTATATCTAAATCTAGGGTGGGCTTGAATGTCGACAAAGTATGAAGAGAAAACAACGTTTTTGTGATATCTACTGATTTTATCGGGGAAAGCATGTATTTAGCTCCAATTTGAAGGTAAATTTTGGTTTTTAACCATAACGACGGTGTCTCAGTGGCTGTTCTAGCAAAAAGCTAATTTCGTGAAAATTGGCCAAAAGGGTTCCTAAGCAAATACCAACGATTTAGTTAAATTGCGAAGTAGAAAAATTAATCTTGGCATTGAATATCGTAGTACAAGAATAGTTTCTCTTGCCAAAGTAGTAATATTATCATATTTTCAACATTTAGAAATACTATAGTCTGTTTCAAAAATGTGTTTTTTTCAAGAAATGGTTTCATAAATAGCCATTCTTCAAAATTCGATGTAGCTTTTCCATATCAGAACGGTTTTGTCGACAATATGATCAGTGCTGGATGACCTTCGAAAAATTAGGCCAATAAATTAACATTATCTTCATGTGTCTTTGACCAGTACCGTATTTGGCGAAAAAATCAGTTCCAATTTTTGGCCTGATCGGCCGGCAAAAAGTGATTCTCCAAATTCAGAGAGTGACCAGATAATGTTTTGAAGATGTGATATCATCTAGATAGACGCCAGCGCGACTTTTGGCGCGGGCGCTTAATTTTCGGAAATTTTTTTCACTACCGTATAGGTTACAAGAGCGCAATTATTTGTTTACATTTAACCGGCAAGTTTTTTACCCCAAGATGGTACTCAGAATAGAATCCTATACGGCTTCTGATTGGTTGATACAGGATTGGAATTACATTTAATCGAAAGCTTATCCAATTAGGTTTAAAAATTGCCGAAAATCATATTCATATTTTACAAAGTATAGAAAATATCTTTAATTTCTGCACGTCGGAGCCATTAAAAATATGCCTTTTTCATTAAGCGAAAAAACTAGACGATCTTTTTCAACTGCATTTTAAGTCAATTTGAGCCGCATGACCCTATATATTTTTTTTGTTGTAATGCAACACGGGCATTTCTAGTAACAGGAACTGTCACCCGTTTTTCGCTAGTTTGTGTAGTCTTTGAGAAAAAAAATACGGAACACTAGTGGTACCCTATGGAAAATGCATTACGAATAATTGCGCTCTTGTAACCTATAGAGAAATGACATTTTTTTTTAATTAGGCTTTGAAAAATATCAAAAATAGTCATTTTGCTCGGAAAAAATGTGAAACAGCGAGAAACGGGGTCAAATGGACTTTTCATCGTTGTGAATTCATGCTATAGTCTGTTTCCTATTTTTATTTATTTCTATATCTAAATCTAGGGTGGGCTTGAATGTCGACAAAGTATGAAGAGAAAACAACGTTTTTGTGATATCTACTGATTTTATCGGGGAAAGCATGTATTTAGCTCCAATTTGAAGGTAAATTTTGGTTTTTAACCATAACGACGGTGTCTCAGTGGCTGTTCTAGCAAAAAGCTAATTTCGTGAAAATTGGCCAAAAGGGTTCCTAAGCAAATACCAACGATTTAGTTAAATTGCGAAGTAGAAAAATTAATCTTGGCATTGAATATCGTAGTACAAGAATAGTTTCTCTTGCCAAAGTAGTAATATTATCATATTTTCAACATTTAGAAATACTATAGTCTGTTTCAAAAATGTGTTTTTTTCAAGAAATGGTTTCATAAATAGCCATTCTTCAAAATTCGATGTAGCTTTTCCATATCAGAACGGTTTTGTCGACAATATGATCAGTGCTGGATGACCTTCGAAAAATTAGGCCAATAAATTAACATTATCTTCATGTGTCTTTGACCAGTACCGTATTTGGCGAAAAAATCAGTTCCAATTTTTGGCCTGATCGGCCGGCAAAAAGTGATTCTCCAAATTCAGAGAGTGACCAGATAATGTTTTGAAGATGTGATATCATCTAGATAGACGCCAGCGCGACTTTTGGCGCGGGCGCTTAATTTTCGGAAATTTTTTTCACTACCGTATAGGTTACAAGAGCGCAATTATTTGTTTACATTTAACCGGCAAGTTTTTTACCCCAAGATGGTACTCAGAATAGAATCCTATACGGCTTCTGATTGGTTGATACAGGATTGGAATTACATTTAATCGAAAGCTTATCCAATTAGGTTTAAAAATTGCCGAAAATCATATTCATATTTTACAAAGTATAGAAAATATCTTTAATTTCTGCACGTCGGAGCCATTAAAAATATGCCTTTTTCATTAAGCGAAAAAACTAGACGATCTTTTTCAACTGCATTTTAAGTCAATTTGAGCCGCATGACCCTATATATTTTTTTTGTTGTAATGCAACACGGGCATTTCTAGTAACAGGAACTGTCACCCGTTTTTCGCTAGTTTGTGTAGTCTTTGAGAAAAAAAATACGGAACACTAGTGGTACCCTATGGAAAATGCATTACGAATAATTGCGCTCTTGTAACCTATAGAGAAATGACATTTTTTTTTAATTAGGCTTTGAAAAATATCAAAAATAGTCATTTTGCTCGGAAAAAATGTGAAACAGCGAGAAACGGGGTCAAATGGACTTTTCATCGTTGTGAATTCATGCTATAGTCTGTTTCCTATTTTTATTTATTTCTATATCTAAATCTAGGGTGGGCTTGAATGTCGACAAAGTATGAAGAGAAAACAACGTTTTTGTGATATCTACTGATTTTATCGGGGAAAGCATGTATTTAGCTCCAATTTGAAGGTAAATTTTGGTTTTTAACCATAACGACGGTGTCTCAGTGGCTGTTCTAGCAAAAAGCTAATTTCGTGAAAATTGGCCAAAAGGGTTCCTAAGCAAATACCAACGATTTAGTTAAATTGCGAAGTAGAAAAATTAATCTTGGCATTGAATATCGTAGTACAAGAATAGTTTCTCTTGCCAAAGTAGTAATATTATCATATTTTCAACATTTAGAAATACTATAGTCTGTTTCAAAAATGTGTTTTTTTCAAGAAATGGTTTCATAAATAGCCATTCTTCAAAATTCGATGTAGCTTTTCCATATCAGAACGGTTTTGTCGACAATATGATCAGTGCTGGATGACCTTCGAAAAATTAGGCCAATAAATTAACATTATCTTCATGTGTCTTTGACCAGTACCGTATTTGGCGAAAAAATCAGTTCCAATTTTTGGCCTGATCGGCCGGCAAAAAGTGATTCTCCAAATTCAGAGAGTGACCAGATAATGTTTTGAAGATGTGATATCATCTAGATAGACGCCAGCGCGACTTTTGGCGCGGGCGCTTAATTTTCGGAAATTTTTTTCACTACCGTATAGGTTACAAGAGCGCAATTATTTGTTTACATTTAACCGGCAAGTTTTTTACCCCAAGATGGTACTCAGAATAGAATCCTATACGGCTTCTGATTGGTTGATACAGGATTGGAATTACATTTAATCGAAAGCTTATCCAATTAGGTTTAAAAATTGCCGAAAATCATATTCATATTTTACAAAGTATAGAAAATATCTTTAATTTCTGCACGTCGGAGCCATTAAAAATATGCCTTTTTCATTAAGCGAAAAAACTAGACGATCTTTTTCAACTGCATTTTAAGTCAATTTGAGCCGCATGACCCTATATATTTTTTTTGTTGTAATGCAACACGGGCATTTCTAGTAACAGGAACTGTCACCCGTTTTTCGCTAGTTTGTGTAGTCTTTGAGAAAAAAAATACGGAACACTAGTGGTACCCTATGGAAAATGCATTACGAATAATTGCGCTCTTGTAACCTATAGAGAAATGACATTTTTTTTTAATTAGGCTTTGAAAAATATCAAAAATAGTCATTTTGCTCGGGAAAAATGTGAAACAGCGAGAAACGGGGTCAAATGGACTTTTCATCGTTGTGAATTCATGCTATAGTCTGTTTCCTATTTTTATTTATTTCTATATCTAAATCTAGGGTGGGCTTGAATGTCGACAAAGTATGAAGAGAAAACAACGTTTTTGTGATATCTACTGATTTTATCGGGGAAAGCATGTATTTAGCTCCAATTTGAAGGTAAATTTTGGTTTTTAACCATAACGACGGTGTCTCAGTGGCTGTTCTAGCAAAAAGCTAATTTCGTGAAAATTGGCCAAAAGGGTTCCTAAGCAAATACCAACGATTTAGTTAAATTGCGAAGTAGAAAAATTAATCTTGGCATTGAATATCGTAGTACAAGAATAGTTTCTCTTGCCAAAGTAGTAATATTATCATATTTTCAACATTTAGAAATACTATAGTCTGTTTCAAAAATGTGTTTTTTTCAAGAAATGGTTTCATAAATAGCCATTCTTCAAAATTCGATGTAGCTTTTCCATATCAGAACGGTTTTGTCGACAATATGATCAGTGCTGGATGACCTTCGAAAAATTAGGCCAATAAATTAACATTATCTTCATGTGTCTTTGACCAGTACCGTATTTGGCGAAAAAATCAGTTCCAATTTTTGGCCTGATCGGCCGGCAAAAAGTGATTCTCCAAATTCAGAGAGTGACCAGATAATGTTTTGAAGATGTGATATCATCTAGATAGACGCCAGCGCGACTTTTGGCGCGGGCGCTTAATTTTCGGAAATTTTTTTCACTACCGTATAGGTTACAAGAGCGCAATTATTTGTTTACATTTAACCGGCAAGTTTTTTACCCCAAGATGGTACTCAGAATAGAATCCTATACGGCTTCTGATTGGTTGATACAGGATTGGAATTACATTTAATCGAAAGCTTATCCAATTAGGTTTAAAAATTGCCGAAAATCATATTCATATTTTACAAAGTATAGAAAATATCTTTAATTTCTGCACGTCGGAGCCATTAAAAATATGCCTTTTTCATTAAGCGAAAAAACTAGACGATCTTTTTCAACTGCATTTTAAGTCAATTTGAGCCGCATGACCCTATATATTTTTTTTGTTGTAATGCAACACGGGCATTTCTAGTAACAGGAACTGTCACCCGTTTTTCGCTAGTTTGTGTAGTCTTTGAGAAAAAAAATACGGAACACTAGTGGTACCCTATGGAAAATGCATTACGAATAATTGCGCTCTTGTAACCTATAGAGAAATGACATTTTTTTTTAATTAGGCTTTGAAAAATATCAAAAATAGTCATTTTGCTCGGAAAAAATGTGAAACAGCGAGAAACGGGGTCAAATGGACTTTTCATCGTTGTGAATTCATGCTATAGTCTGTTTCCTATTTTTATTTATTTCTATATCTAAATCTAGGGTGGGCTTGAATGTCGACAAAGTATGAAGAGAAAACAACGTTTTTGTGATATCTACTGATTTTATCGGGGAAAGCATGTATTTAGCTCCAATTTGAAGGTAAATTTTGGTTTTTAACCATAACGACGGTGTCTCAGTGGCTGTTCTAGCAAAAAGCTAATTTCGTGAAAATTGGCCAAAAGGGTTCCTAAGCAAATACCAACGATTTAGTTAAATTGCGAAGTAGAAAAATTAATCTTGGCATTGAATATCGTAGTACAAGAATAGTTTCTCTTGCCAAAGTAGTAATATTATCATATTTTCAACATTTAGAAATACTATAGTCTGTTTCAAAAATGTGTTTTTTTCAAGAAATGGTTTCATAAATAGCCATTCTTCAAAATTCGATGTAGCTTTTCCATATCAGAACGGTTTTGTCGACAATATGATCAGTGCTGGATGACCTTCGAAAAATTAGGCCAATAAATTAACATTATCTTCATGTGTCTTTGACCAGTACCGTATTTGGCGAAAAAATCAGTTCCAATTTTTGGCCTGATCGGCCGGCAAAAAGTGATTCTCCAAATTCAGAGAGTGACCAGATAATGTTTTGAAGATGTGATATCATCTAGATAGACGCCAGCGCGACTTTTGGCGCGGGCGCTTAATTTTCGGAAATTTTTTTCACTACCGTATAGGTTACAAGAGCGCAATTATTTGTTTACATTTAACCGGCAAGTTTTTTACCCCAAGATGGTACTCAGAATAGAATCCTATACGGCTTCTGATTGGTTGATACAGGATTGGAATTACATTTAATCGAAAGCTTATCCAATTAGGTTTAAAAATTGCCGAAAATCATATTCATATTTTACAAAGTATAGAAAATATCTTTAATTTCTGCACGTCGGAGCCATTAAAAATATGCCTTTTTCATTAAGCGAAAAAACTAGACGATCTTTTTCAACTGCATTTTAAGTCAATTTGAGCCGCATGACCCTATATATTTTTTTTGTTGTAATGCAACACGGGCATTTCTAGTAACAGGAACTGTCACCCGTTTTTCGCTAGTTTGTGTAGTCTTTGAGAAAAAAAATACGGAACACTAGTGGTACCCTATGGAAAATGCATTACGAATAATTGCGCTCTTGTAACCTATAGAGAAATGACATTTTTTTTTAATTAGGCTTTGAAAAATATCAAAAATAGTCATTTTGCTCGGAAAAAATGTGAAACAGCGAGAAACGGGGTCAAATGGACTTTTCATCGTTGTGAATTCATGCTATAGTCTGTTTCCTATTTTTATTTATTTCTATATCTAAATCTAGGGTGGGCTTGAATGTCGACAAAGTATGAAGAGAAAACAACGTTTTTGTGATATCTACTGATTTTATCGGGGAAAGCATGTATTTAGCTCCAATTTGAAGGTAAATTTTGGTTTTTAACCATAACGACGGTGTCTCAGTGGCTGTTCTAGCAAAAAGCTAATTTCGTGAAAATTGGCCAAAAGGGTTCCTAAGCAAATACCAACGATTTAGTTAAATTGCGAAGTAGAAAAATTAATCTTGGCATTGAATATCGTAGTACAAGAATAGTTTCTCTTGCCAAAGTAGTAATATTATCATATTTTCAACATTTAGAAATACTATAGTCTGTTTCAAAAATGTGTTTTTTTCAAGAAATGGTTTCATAAATAGCCATTCTTCAAAATTCGATGTAGCTTTTCCATATCAGAACGGTTTTGTCGACAATATGATCAGTGCTGGATGACCTTCGAAAAATTAGGCCAATAAATTAACATTATCTTCATGTGTCTTTGACCAGTACCGTATTTGGCGAAAAAATCAGTTCCAATTTTTGGCCTGATCGGCCGGCAAAAAGTGATTCTCCAAATTCAGAGAGTGACCAGATAATGTTTTGAAGATGTGATATCATCTAGATAGACGCCAGCGCGACTTTTGGCGCGGGCGCTTAATTTTCGGAAATTTTTTTCACTACCGTATAGGTTACAAGAGCGCAATTATTTGTTTACATTTAACCGGCAAGTTTTTTACCCCAAGATGGTACTCAGAATAGAATCCTATACGGCTTCTGATTGGTTGATACAGGATTGGAATTACATTTAATCGAAAGCTTATCCAATTAGGTTTAAAAATTGCCGAAAATCATATTCATATTTTACAAAGTATAGAAAATATCTTTAATTTCTGCACGTCGGAGCCATTAAAAATATGCCTTTTTCATTAAGCGAAAAAACTAGACGATCTTTTTCAACTGCATTTTAAGTCAATTTGAGCCGCATGACCCTATATATTTTTTTTGTTGTAATGCAACACGGGCATTTCTAGTAACAGGAACTGTCACCCGTTTTTCGCTAGTTTGTGTAGTCTTTGAGAAAAAAAATACGGAACACTAGTGGTACCCTATGGAAAATGCATTACGAATAATTGCGCTCTTGTAACCTATAGAGAAATGACATTTTTTTTTAATTAGGCTTTGAAAAATATCAAAAATAGTCATTTTGCTCGGAAAAAATGTGAAACAGCGAGAAACGGGGTCAAATGGACTTTTCATCGTTGTGAATTCATGCTATAGTCTGTTTCCTATTTTTATTTATTTCTATATCTAAATCTAGGGTGGGCTTGAATGTCGACAAAGTATGAAGAGAAAACAACGTTTTTGTGATATCTACTGATTTTATCGGGGAAAGCATGTATTTAGCTCCAATTTGAAGGTAAATTTTGGTTTTTAACCATAACGACGGTGTCTCAGTGGCTGTTCTAGCAAAAAGCTAATTTCGTGAAAATTGGCCAAAAGGGTTCCTAAGCAAATACCAACGATTTAGTTAAATTGCGAAGTAGAAAAATTAATCTTGGCATTGAATATCGTAGTACAAGAATAGTTTCTCTTGCCAAAGTAGTAATATTATCATATTTTCAACATTTAGAAATACTATAGTCTGTTTCAAAAATGTGTTTTTTTCAAGAAATGGTTTCATAAATAGCCATTCTTCAAAATTCGATGTAGCTTTTCCATATCAGAACGGTTTTGTCGACAATATGATCAGTGCTGGATGACCTTCGAAAAATTAGGCCAATAAATTAACATTATCTTCATGTGTCTTTGACCAGTACCGTATTTGGCGAAAAAATCAGTTCCAATTTTTGGCCTGATCGGCCGGCAAAAAGTGATTCTCCAAATTCAGAGAGTGACCAGATAATGTTTTGAAGATGTGATATCATCTAGATAGACGCCAGCGCGACTTTTGGCGCGGGCGCTTAATTTTCGGAAATTTTTTTCACTACCGTATAGGTTACAAGAGCGCAATTATTTGTTTACATTTAACCGGCAAGTTTTTTACCCCAAGATGGTACTCAGAATAGAATCCTATACGGCTTCTGATTGGTTGATACAGGATTGGAATTACATTTAATCGAAAGCTTATCCAATTAGGTTTAAAAATTGCCGAAAATCATATTCATATTTTACAAAGTATAGAAAATATCTTTAATTTCTGCACGTCGGAGCCATTAAAAATATGCCTTTTTCATTAAGCGAAAAAACTAGACGATCTTTTTCAACTGCATTTTAAGTCAATTTGAGCCGCATGACCCTATATATTTTTTTTGTTGTAATGCAACACGGGCATTTCTAGTAACAGGAACTGTCACCCGTTTTTCGCTAGTTTGTGTAGTCTTTGAGAAAAAAAATACGGAACACTAGTGGTACCCTATGGAAAATGCATTACGAATAATTGCGCTCTTGTAACCTATAGAGAAATGACATTTTTTTTTAATTAGGCTTTGAAAAATATCAAAAATAGTCATTTTGCTCGGAAAAAATGTGAAACAGCGAGAAACGGGGTCAAATGGACTTTTCATCGTTGTGAATTCATGCTATAGTCTGTTTCCTATTTTTATTTATTTCTATATCTAAATCTAGGGTGGGCTTGAATGTCGACAAAGTATGAAGAGAAAACAACGTTTTTGTGATATCTACTGATTTTATCGGGGAAAGCATGTATTTAGCTCCAATTTGAAGGTAAATTTTGGTTTTTAACCATAACGACGGTGTCTCAGTGGCTGTTCTAGCAAAAAGCTAATTTCGTGAAAATTGGCCAAAAGGGTTCCTAAGCAAATACCAACGATTTAGTTAAATTGCGAAGTAGAAAAATTAATCTTGGCATTGAATATCGTAGTACAAGAATAGTTTCTCTTGCCAAAGTAGTAATATTATCATATTTTCAACATTTAGAAATACTATAGTCTGTTTCAAAAATGTGTTTTTTTCAAGAAATGGTTTCATAAATAGCCATTCTTCAAAATTCGATGTAGCTTTTCCATATCAGAACGGTTTTGTCGACAATATGATCAGTGCTGGATGACCTTCGAAAAATTAGGCCAATAAATTAACATTATCTTCATGTGTCTTTGACCAGTACCGTATTTGGCGAAAAAATCAGTTCCAATTTTTGGCCTGATCGGCCGGCAAAAAGTGATTCTCCAAATTCAGAGAGTGACCAGATAATGTTTTGAAGATGTGATATCATCTAGATAGACGCCAGCGCGACTTTTGGCGCGGGCGCTTAATTTTCGGAAATTTTTTTCACTACCGTATAGGTTACAAGAGCGCAATTATTTGTTTACATTTAACCGGCAAGTTTTTTACCCCAAGATGGTACTCAGAATAGAATCCTATACGGCTTCTGATTGGTTGATACAGGATTGGAATTACATTTAATCGAAAGCTTATCCAATTAGGTTTAAAAATTGCCGAAAATCATATTCATATTTTACAAAGTATAGAAAATATCTTTAATTTCTGCACGTCGGAGCCATTAAA
Organism: Mytilus galloprovincialis; assembly: GCA_037788925.1. NCBI lineage: Eukaryota > Metazoa > Mollusca > Bivalvia > Mytilida > Mytilidae > Mytilus > Mytilus galloprovincialis. The sequence goes on along the minus strand of JAWDJN010000045.1, from coordinate 664,025 downwards.
AATATGCCTTTTTCATTAAGCGAAAAAACTAGACGATCTTTTTCAACTGCATTTTAAGTCAATTTGAGCCGCATGACCCTATATATTTTTTTTGTTGTAATGCAACACGGGCATTTCTAGTAACAGGAACTGTCACCCGTTTTTCGCTAGTTTGTGTAGTCTTTGAGAAAAAAAATACGGAACACTAGTGGTACCCTATGGAAAATGCATTACGAATAATTGCGCTCTTGTAACCTATAGAGAAATGACATTTTTTTTTAATTAGGCTTTGAAAAATATCAAAAATAGTCATTTTGCTCGGAAAAAATGTGAAACAGCGAGAAACGGGGTCAAATGGACTTTTCATCGTTGTGAATTCATGCTATAGTCTGTTTCCTATTTTTATTTATTTCTATATCTAAATCTAGGGTGGGCTTGAATGTCGACAAAGTATGAAGAGAAAACAACGTTTTTGTGATATCTACTGATTTTATCGGGGAAAGCATGTATTTAGCTCCAATTTGAAGGTAAATTTTGGTTTTTAACCATAACGACGGTGTCTCAGTGGCTGTTCTAGCAAAAAGCTAATTTCGTGAAAATTGGCCAAAAGGGTTCCTAAGCAAATACCAACGATTTAGTTAAATTGCGAAGTAGAAAAATTAATCTTGGCATTGAATATCGTAGTACAAGAATAGTTTCTCTTGCCAAAGTAGTAATATTATCATATTTTCAACATTTAGAAATACTATAGTCTGTTTCAAAAATGTGTTTTTTTCAAGAAATGGTTTCATAAATAGCCATTCTTCAAAATTCGATGTAGCTTTTCCATATCAGAACGGTTTTGTCGACAATATGATCAGTGCTGGATGACCTTCGAAAAATTAGGCCAATAAATTAACATTATCTTCATGTGTCTTTGACCAGTACCGTATTTGGCGAAAAAATCAGTTCCAATTTTTGGCCTGATCGGCCGGCAAAAAGTGATTCTCCAAATTCAGAGAGTGACCAGATAATGTTTTGAAGATGTGATATCATCTAGATAGACGCCAGCGCGACTTTTGGCGCGGGCGCTTAATTTTCGGAAATTTTTTTCACTACCGTATAGGTTACAAGAGCGCAATTATTTGTTTACATTTAACCGGCAAGTTTTTTACCCCAAGATGGTACTCAGAATAGAATCCTATACGGCTTCTGATTGGTTGATACAGGATTGGAATTACATTTAATCGAAAGCTTATCCAATTAGGTTTAAAAATTGCCGAAAATCATATTCATATTTTACAAAGTATAGAAAATATCTTTAATTTCTGCACGTCGGAGCCATTAAAAATATGCCTTTTTCATTAAGCGAAAAAACTAGACGATCTTTTTCAACTGCATTTTAAGTCAATTTGAGCCGCATGACCCTATATATTTTTTTTGTTGTAATGCAACACGGGCATTTCTAGTAACAGGAACTGTCACCCGTTTTTCGCTAGTTTGTGTAGTCTTTGAGAAAAAAAATACGGAACACTAGTGGTACCCTATGGAAAATGCATTACGAATAATTGCGCTCTTGTAACCTATAGAGAAATGACATTTTTTTTTAATTAGGCTTTGAAAAATATCAAAAATAGTCATTTTGCTCGGAAAAAATGTGAAACAGCGAGAAACGGGGTCAAATGGACTTTTCATCGTTGTGAATTCATGCTATAGTCTGTTTCCTATTTTTATTTATTTCTATATCTAAATCTAGGGTGGGCTTGAATGTCGACAAAGTATGAAGAGAAAACAACGTTTTTGTGATATCTACTGATTTTATCGGGGAAAGCATGTATTTAGCTCCAATTTGAAGGTAAATTTTGGTTTTTAACCATAACGACGGTGTCTCAGTGGCTGTTCTAGCAAAAAGCTAATTTCGTGAAAATTGGCCAAAAGGGTTCCTAAGCAAATACCAACGATTTAGTTAAATTGCGAAGTAGAAAAATTAATCTTGGCATTGAATATCGTAGTACAAGAATAGTTTCTCTTGCCAAAGTAGTAATATTATCATATTTTCAACATTTAGAAATACTATAGTCTGTTTCAAAAATGTGTTTTTTTCAAGAAATGGTTTCATAAATAGCCATTCTTCAAAATTCGATGTAGCTTTTCCATATCAGAACGGTTTTGTCGACAATATGATCAGTGCTGGATGACCTTCGAAAAATTAGGCCAATAAATTAACATTATCTTCATGTGTCTTTGACCAGTACCGTATTTGGCGAAAAAATCAGTTCCAATTTTTGGCCTGATCGGCCGGCAAAAAGTGATTCTCCAAATTCAGAGAGTGACCAGATAATGTTTTGAAGATGTGATATCATCTAGATAGACGCCAGCGCGACTTTTGGCGCGGGCGCTTAATTTTCGGAAATTTTTTTCACTACCGTATAGGTTACAAGAGCGCAATTATTTGTTTACATTTAACCGGCAAGTTTTTTACCCCAAGATGGTACTCAGAATAGAATCCTATACGGCTTCTGATTGGTTGATACAGGATTGGAATTACATTTAATCGAAAGCTTATCCAATTAGGTTTAAAAATTGCCGAAAATCATATTCATATTTTACAAAGTATAGAAAATATCTTTAATTTCTGCACGTCGGAGCCATTAAAAATATGCCTTTTTCATTAAGCGAAAAAACTAGACGATCTTTTTCAACTGCATTTTAAGTCAATTTGAGCCGCATGACCCTATATATTTTTTTTGTTGTAATGCAACACGGGCATTTCTAGTAACAGGAACTGTCACCCGTTTTTCGCTAGTTTGTGTAGTCTTTGAGAAAAAAAATACGGAACACTAGTGGTACCCTATGGAAAATGCATTACGAATAATTGCGCTCTTGTAACCTATAGAGAAATGACATTTTTTTTTAATTAGGCTTTGAAAAATATCAAAAATAGTCATTTTGCTCGGAAAAAATGTGAAACAGCGAGAAACGGGGTCAAATGGACTTTTCATCGTTGTGAATTCATGCTATAGTCTGTTTCCTATTTTTATTTATTTCTATATCTAAATCTAGGGTGGGCTTGAATGTCGACAAAGTATGAAGAGAAAACAACGTTTTTGTGATATCTACTGATTTTATCGGGGAAAGCATGTATTTAGCTCCAATTTGAAGGTAAATTTTGGTTTTTAACCATAACGACGGTGTCTCAGTGGCTGTTCTAGCAAAAAGCTAATTTCGTGAAAATTGGCCAAAAGGGTTCCTAAGCAAATACCAACGATTTAGTTAAATTGCGAAGTAGAAAAATTAATCTTGGCATTGAATATCGTAGTACAAGAATAGTTTCTCTTGCCAAAGTAGTAATATTATCATATTTTCAACATTTAGAAATACTATAGTCTGTTTCAAAAATGTGTTTTTTTTCAAGAAATGGTTTCATAAATAGCCATTCTTCAAAATTCGATGTAGCTTTTCCATATCAGAACGGTTTTGTCGACAATATGATCAGTGCTGGATGACCTTCGAAAAATTAGGCCAATAAATTAACATTATCTTCATGTGTCTTTGACCAGTACCGTATTTGGCGAAAAAATCAGTTCCAATTTTTGGCCTGATCGGCCGGCAAAAAGTGATTCTCCAAATTCAGAGAGTGACCAGATAATGTTTTGAAGATGTGATATCATCTAGATAGACGCCAGCGCGACTTTTGGCGCGGGCGCTTAATTTTCGGAAATTTTTTTCACTACCGTATAGGTTACAAGAGCGCAATTATTTGTTTACATTTAACCGGCAAGTTTTTTACCCCAAGATGGTACTCAGAATAGAATCCTATACGGCTTCTGATTGGTTGATACAGGATTGGAATTACATTTAATCGAAAGCTTATCCAATTAGGTTTAAAAATTGCCGAAAATCATATTCATATTTTACAAAGTATAGAAAATATCTTTAATTTCTGCACGTCGGAGCCATTAAAAATATGCCTTTTTCATTAAGCGAAAAAACTAGACGATCTTTTTCAACTGCATTTTAAGTCAATTTGAGCCGCATGACCCTATATATTTTTTTTGTTGTAATGCAACACGGGCATTTCTAGTAACAGGAACTGTCACCCGTTTTTCGCTAGTTTGTGTAGTCTTTGAGAAAAAAAATACGGCACACTAGTGGTACCCTATGGAAAATGCATTACGAATAATTGCGCTCTTGTAACCTATAGAGAAATGACATTTTTTTTTAATTAGGCTTTGAAAAATATCAAAAATAGTCATTTTGCTCGGAAAAAATGTGAAACAGCGAGAAACGGGGTCAAATGGACTTTTCATCGTTGTGAATTCATGCTATAGTCTGTTTCCTATTTTTATTTATTTCTATATCTAAATCTAGGGTGGGCTTGAATGTCGACAAAGTATGAAGAGAAAACAACGTTTTTGTGATATCTACTGATTTTATCGGGGAAAGCATGTATTTAGCTCCAATTTGAAGGTAAATTTTGGTTTTTAACCATAACGACGGTGTCTCAGTGGCTGTTCTAGCAAAAAGCTAATTTCGTGAAAATTGGCCAAAAGGGTTCCTAAGCAAATACCAACGATTTAGTTAAATTGCGAAGTAGAAAAATTAATCTTGGCATTGAATATCGTAGTACAAGAATAGTTTCTCTTGCCAAAGTAGTAATATTATCATATTTTCAACATTTAGAAATACTATAGTCTGTTTCAAAAATGTGTTTTTTTCAAGAAATGGTTTCATAAATAGCCATTCTTCAAAATTCGATGTAGCTTTTCCATATCAGAACGGTTTTGTCGACAATATGATCAGTGCTGGATGACCTTCGAAAAATTAGGCCAATAAATTAACATTATCTTCATGTGTCTTTGACCAGTACCGTATTTGGCGAAAAAATCAGTTCCAATTTTTGGCCTGATCGGCCGGCAAAAAGTGATTCTCCAAATTCAGAGAGTGACCAGATAATGTTTTGAAGATGTGATATCATCTAGATAGACGCCAGCGCGACTTTTGGCGCGGGCGCTTAATTTTCGGAAATTTTTTTCACTACCGTATAGGTTACAAGAGCGCAATTATTTGTTTACATTTAACCGGCAAGTTTTTTACCCCAAGATGGTACTCAGAATAGAATCCTATACGGCTTCTGATTGGTTGATACAGGATTGGAATTACATTTAATCGAAAGCTTATCCAATTAGGTTTAAAAATTGCCGAAAATCATATTCATATTTTACAAAGTATAGAAAATATCTTTAATTTCTGCACGTCGGAGCCATTAAAAATATGCCTTTTTCATTAAGCGAAAAAACTAGACGATCTTTTTCAACTGCATTTTAAGTCAATTTGAGCCGCATGACCCTATATATTTTTTTTGTTGTAATGCAACACGGGCATTTCTAGTAACAGGAACTGTCACCCGTTTTTCGCTAGTTTGTGTAGTCTTTGAGAAAAAAAATACGGAACACTAGTGGTACCCTATGGAAAATGCATTACGAATAATTGCGCTCTTGTAACCTATAGAGAAATGACATTTTTTTTTAATTAGGCTTTGAAAAATATCAAAAATAGTCATTTTGCTCGGAAAAAATGTGAAACAGCGAGAAACGGGGTCAAATGGACTTTTCATCGTTGTGAATTCATGCTATAGTCTGTTTCCTATTTTTATTTATTTCTATATCTAAATCTAGGGTGGGCTTGAATGTCGACAAAGTATGAAGAGAAAACAACGTTTTTGTGATATCTACTGATTTTATCGGGGAAAGCATGTATTTAGCTCCAATTTGAAGGTAAATTTTGGTTTTTAACCATAACGACGGTGTCTCAGTGGCTGTTCTAGCAAAAAGCTAATTTCGTGAAAATTGGCCAAAAGGGTTCCTAAGCAAATACCAACGATTTAGTTAAATTGCGAAGTAGAAAAATTAATCTTGGCATTGAATATCGTAGTACAAGAATAGTTTCTCTTGCCAAAGTAGTAATATTATCATATTTTCAACATTTAGAAATACTATAGTCTGTTTCAAAAATGTGTTTTTTTCAAGAAATGGTTTCATAAATAGCCATTCTTCAAAATTCGATGTAGCTTTTCCATATCAGAACGGTTTTGTCGACAATATGATCAGTGCTGGATGACCTTCGAAAAATTAGGCCAATAAATTAACATTATCTTCATGTGTCTTTGACCAGTACCGTATTTGGCGAAAAAATCAGTTCCAATTTTTGGCCTGATCGGCCGGCAAAAAGTGATTCTCCAAATTCAGAGAGTGACCAGATAATGTTTTGAAGATGTGATATCATCTAGATAGACGCCAGCGCGACTTTTGGCGCGGGCGCTTAATTTTCGGAAATTTTTTTCACTACCGTATAGGTTACAAGAGCGCAATTATTTGTTTACATTTAACCGGCAAGTTTTTTACCCCAAGATGGTACTCAGAATAGAATCCTATACGGCTTCTGATTGGTTGATACAGGATTGGAATTACATTTAATCGAAAGCTTATCCAATTAGGTTTAAAAATTGCCGAAAATCATATTCATATTTTACAAAGTATAGAAAATATCTTTAATTTCTGCACGTCGGAGCCATTAAAAATATGCCTTTTTCATTAAGCGAAAAAACTAGACGATCTTTTTCAACTGCATTTTAAGTCAATTTGAGCCGCATGACCCTATATATTTTTTTTGTTGTAATGCAACACGGGCATTTCTAGTAACAGGAACTGTCACCCGTTTTTCGCTAGTTTGTGTAGTCTTTGAGAAAAAAAATACGGAACACTAGTGGTACCCTATGGAAAATGCATTACGAATAATTGCGCTCTTGTAACCTATAGAGAAATGACATTTTTTTTTAATTAGGCTTTGAAAAATATCAAAAATAGTCATTTTGCTCGGAAAAAATGTGAAACAGCGAGAAACGGGGTCAAATGGACTTTTCATCGTTGTGAATTCATGCTATAGTCTGTTTCCTATTTTTATTTATTTCTATATCTAAATCTAGGGTGGGCTTGAATGTCGACAAAGTATGAAGAGAAAACAACGTTTTTGTGATATCTACTGATTTTATCGGGGAAAGCATGTATTTAGCTCCAATTTGAAGGTAAATTTTGGTTTTTAACCATAACGACGGTGTCTCAGTGGCTGTTCTAGCAAAAAGCTAATTTCGTGAAAATTGGCCAAAAGGGTTCCTAAGCAAATACCAACGATTTAGTTAAATTGCGAAGTAGAAAAATTAATCTTGGCATTGAATATCGTAGTACAAGAATAGTTTCTCTTGCCAAAGTAGTAATATTATCATATTTTCAACATTTAGAAATACTATAGTCTGTTTCAAAAATGTGTTTTTTTCAAGAAATGGTTTCATAAATAGCCATTCTTCAAAATTCGATGTAGCTTTTCCATATCAGAACGGTTTTGTCGACAATATGATCAGTGCTGGATGACCTTCGAAAAATTAGGCCAATAAATTAACATTATCTTCATGTGTCTTTGACCAGTACCGTATTTGGCGAAAAAATCAGTTCCAATTTTTGGCCTGATCGGCCGGCAAAAAGTGATTCTCCAAATTCAGAGAGTGACCAGATAATGTTTTGAAGATGTGATATCATCTAGATAGACGCCAGCGCGACTTTTGGCGCGGGCGCTTAATTTTCGGAAATTTTTTTCACTACCGTATAGGTTACAAGAGCGCAATTATTTGTTTACATTTAACCGGCAAGTTTTTTACCCCAAGATGGTACTCAGAATAGAATCCTATACGGCTTCTGATTGGTTGATACAGGATTGGAATTACATTTAATCGAAAGCTTATCCAATTAGGTTTAAAAATTGCCGAAAATCATATTCATATTTTACAAAGTATAGAAAATATCTTTAATTTCTGCACGTCGGAGCCATTAAAAATATGCCTTTTTCATTAAGCGAAAAAACTAGACGATCTTTTTCAACTGCATTTTAAGTCAATTTGAGCCGCATGACCCTATATATTTTTTTTGTTGTAATGCAACACGGGCATTTCTAGTAACAGGAACTGTCACCCGTTTTTCGCTAGTTTGTGTAGTCTTTGAGAAAAAAAATACGGAACACTAGTGGTACCCTATGGAAAATGCATTACGAATAATTGCGCTCTTGTAACCTATAGAGAAATGACATTTTTTTTTAATTAGGCTTTGAAAAATATCAAAAATAGTCATTTTGCTCGGAAAAAATGTGAAACAGCGAGAAACGGGGTCAAATGGACTTTTCATCGTTGTGAATTCATGCTATAGTCTGTTTCCTATTTTTATTTATTTCTATATCTAAATCTAGGGTGGGCTTGAATGTCGACAAAGTATGAAGAGAAAACAACGTTTTTGTGATATCTACTGATTTTATCGGGGAAAGCATGTATTTAGCTCCAATTTGAAGGTAAATTTTGGTTTTTAACCATAACGACGGTGTCTCAGTGGCTGTTCTAGCAAAAAGCTAATTTCGTGAAAATTGGCCAAAAGGGTTCCTAAGCAAATACCAACGATTTAGTTAAATTGCGAAGTAGAAAAATTAATCTTGGCATTGAATATCGTAGTACAAGAATAGTTTCTCTTGCCAAAGTAGTAATATTATCATATTTTCAACATTTAGAAATACTATAGTCTGTTTCAAAAATGTGTTTTTTTCAAGAAATGGTTTCATAAATAGCCATTCTTCAAAATTCGATGTAGCTTTTCCATATCAGAACGGTTTTGTCGACAATATGATCAGTGCTGGATGACCTTCGAAAAATTAGGCCAATAAATTAACATTATCTTCATGTGTCTTTGACCAGTACCGTATTTGGCGAAAAAATCAGTTCCAATTTTTGGCCTGATCGGCCGGCAAAAAGTGATTCTCCAAATTCAGAGAGTGACCAGATAATGTTTTGAAGATGTGATATCATCTAGATAGACGCCAGCGCGACTTTTGGCGCGGGCGCTTAATTTTCGGAAATTTTTTTCACTACCGTATAGGTTACAAGAGCGCAATTATTTGTTTACATTTAACCGGCAAGTTTTTTACCCCAAGATGGTACTCAGAATAGAATCCTATACGGCTTCTGATTGGTTGATACAGGATTGGAATTACATTTAATCGAAAGCTTATCCAATTAGGTTTAAAAATTGCCGAAAATCATATTCATATTTTACAAAGTATAGAAAATATCTTTAATTTCTGCACGTCGGAGCCATTAAAAATATGCCTTTTTCATTAAGCGAAAAAACTAGACGATCTTTTTCAACTGCATTTTAAGTCAATTTGAGCCGCATGACCCTATATATTTTTTTTGTTGTAATGCAACACGGGCATTTCTAGTAACAGGAACTGTCACCCGTTTTTCGCTAGTTTGTGTAGTCTTTGAGAAAAAAAATACGGCACACTAGTGGTACCCTATGGAAAATGCATTACGAATAATTGCGCTCTTGTAACCTATAGAGAAATGACATTTTTTTTTAATTAGGCTTTGAAAAATATCAAAAATAGTCATTTTGCTCGGAAAAAATGTGAAACAGCGAGAAACGGGGTCAAATGGACTTTTCATCGTTGTGAATTCATGCTATAGTCTGTTTCCTATTTTTATTTATTTCTATATCTAAATCTAGGGTGGGCTTGAATGTCGACAAAGTATGAAGAGAAAACAACGTTTTTGTGATATCTACTGATTTTATCGGGGAAAGCATGTATTTAGCTCCAATTTGAAGGTAAATTTTGGTTTTTAACCATAACGACGGTGTCTCAGTGGCTGTTCTAGCAAAAAGCTAATTTCGTGAAAATTGGCCAAAAGGGTTCCTAAGCAAATACCAACGATTTAGTTAAATTGCGAAGTAGAAAAATTAATCTTGGCATTGAATATCGTAGTACAAGAATAGTTTCTCTTGCCAAAGTAGTAATATTATCATATTTTCAACATTTAGAAATACTATAGTCTGTTTCAAAAATGTGTTTTTTTCAAGAAATGGTTTCATAAATAGCCATTCTTCAAAATTCGATGTAGCTTTTCCATATCAGAACGGTTTTGTCGACAATATGATCAGTGCTGGATGACCTTCGAAAAATTAGGCCAATAAATTAACATTATCTTCATGTGTCTTTGACCAGTACCGTATTTGGCGAAAAAATCAGTTCCAATTTTTGGCCTGATCGGCCGGCAAAAAGTGATTCTCCAAATTCAGAGAGTGACCAGATAATGTTTTGAAGATGTGATATCATCTAGATAGACGCCAGCGCGACTTTTGGCGCGGGCGCTTAATTTTCGGAAATTTTTTTCACTACCGTATAGGTTACAAGAGCGCAATTATTTGTTTACATTTAACCGGCAAGTTTTTTACCCCAAGATGGTACTCAGAATAGAATCCTATACGGCTTCTGATTGGTTGATACAGGATTGGAATTACATTTAATCGAAAGCTTATCCAATTAGGTTTAAAAATTGCCGAAAATCATATTCATATTTTACAAAGTATAGAAAATATCTTTAATTTCTGCACGTCGGAGCCATTAAAAATATGCCTTTTTCATTAAGCGAAAAAACTAGACGATCTTTTTCAACTGCATTTTAAGTCAATTTGAGCCGCATGACCCTATATATTTTTTTTGTTGTAATGCAACACGGGCATTTCTAGTAACAGGAACTGTCACCCGTTTTTCGCTAGTTTGTGTAGTCTTTGAGAAAAAAAATACGGAACACTAGTGGTACCCTATGGAAAATGCATTACGAATAATTGCGCTCTTGTAACCTATAGAGAAATGACATTTTTTTTTAATTAGGCTTTGAAAAATATCAAAAATAGTCATTTTGCTCGGAAAAAATGTGAAACAGCGAGAAACGGGGTCAAATGGACTTTTCATCGTTGTGAATTCATGCTATAGTCTGTTTCCTATTTTTATTTATTTCTATATCTAAATCTAGGGTGGGCTTGAATGTCGACAAAGTATGAAGAGAAAACAACGTTTTTGTGATATCTACTGATTTTATCGGGGAAAGCATGTATTTAGCTCCAATTTGAAGGTAAATTTTGGTTTTTAACCATAACGACGGTGTCTCAGTGGCTGTTCTAGCAAAAAGCTAATTTCGTGAAAATTGGCCAAAAGGGTTCCTAAGCAAATACCAACGATTTAGTTAAATTGCGAAGTAGAAAAATTAATCTTGGCATTGAATATCGTAGTACAAGAATAGTTTCTCTTGCCAAAGTAGTAATATTATCATATTTTCAACATTTAGAAATACTATAGTCTGTTTCAAAAATGTGTTTTTTTCAAGAAATGGTTTCATAAATAGCCATTCTTCAAAATTCGATGTAGCTTTTCCATATCAGAACGGTTTTGTCGACAATATGATCAGTGCTGGATGACCTTCGAAAAATTAGGCCAATAAATTAACATTATCTTCATGTGTCTTTGACCAGTACCGTATTTGGCGAAAAAATCAGTTCCAATTTTTGGCCTGATCGGCCGGCAAAAAGTGATTCTCCAAATTCAGAGAGTGACCAGATAATGTTTTGAAGATGTGATATCATCTAGATAGACGCCAGCGCGACTTTTGGCGCGGGCGCTTAATTTTCGGAAATTTTTTTCACTACCGTGTAGGTTACAAGAGCGCAATTATTTGTTTACATTTAACCGGCAAGTTTTTTACCCCAAGATGGTACTCAGAATAGAATCCTATACGGCTTCTGATTGGTTGATACAGGATTGGAATTACATTTAATCGAAAGCTTATCCAATTACGTTTAAAAATTGCCGAAAATCATATTCATATTTTACAAAGTATAGAAAATATCTTTAATTTCTGCACGTCGGAGCCATTAAAAATATGCCTTTTTCATTAAGCGAAAAAACTAGACGATCTTTTTCAACTGCATTTTAAGTCAATTTGAGCCGCATGACCCTATATATTTTTTTTGTTGTAATGCAACACGGGCATTTCTAGTAACAGGAACTGTCACCCGTTTTTCGCTAGTTTGTGTAGTCTTTGAGAAAAAAAATACGGCACACTAGTGGTACCCTATGGAAAATGCATTACGAATAATTGCGCTCTTGTAACCTATAGAGAAATGACATTTTTTTTTAATTAGGCTTTGAAAAATATCAAAAATAGTCATTTTGCTCGGAAAAAATGTGAAACAGCGAGAAACGGGGTCAAATGGACTTTTCATCGTTGTGAATTCATGCTATAGTCTGTTTCCTATTTTTATTTATTTCTATATCTAAATCTAGGGTGGGCTTGAATGTCGACAAAGTATGAAGAGAAAACAACGTTTTTGTGATATCTACTGATTTTATCGGGGAAAGCATGTATTTAGCTCCAATTTGAAGGTAAATTTTGGTTTTTAACCATAACGACGGTGTCTCAGTGGCTGTTCTAGCAAAAAGCTAATTTCGTGAAAATTGGCCAAAAGGGTTCCTAAGCAAATACCAACGATTTAGTTAAATTGCGAAGTAGAAAAATTAATCTTGGCATTGAATATCGTAGTACAAGAATAGTTTCTCTTGCCAAAGTAGTAATATTATCATATTTTCAACATTTAGAAATACTATAGTCTGTTTCAAAAATGTGTTTTTTTCAAGAAATGGTTTCATAAATAGCCATTCTTCAAAATTCGATGTAGCTTTTCCATATCAGAACGGTTTTGTCGACAATATGATCAGTGCTGGATGACCTTCGAAAAATTAGGCCAATAAATTAACATTATCTTCATGTGTCTTTGACCAGTACCGTATTTGGCGAAAAAATCAGTTCCAATTTTTGGCCTGATCGGCCGGCAAAAAGTGATTCTCCAAATTCAGAGAGTGACCAGATAATGTTTTGAAGATGTGATATCATCTAGATAGACGCCAGCGCGACTTTTGGCGCGGGCGCTTAATTTTCGGAAATTTTTTTCACTACCGTATAGGTTACAAGAGCGCAATTATTTGTTTACATTTAACCGGCAAGTTTTTTACCCCAAGATGGTACTCAGAATAGAATCCTATACGGCTTCTGATTGGTTGATACAGGATTGGAATTACATTTAATCGAAAGCTTATCCAATTAGGTTTAAAAATTGCCGAAAATCATATTCATATTTTACAAAGTATAGAAAATATCTTTAATTTCTGCACGTCGGAGCCATTAAAAATATGCCTTTTTCATTAAGCGAAAAAACTAGACGATCTTTTTCAACTGCATTTTAAGTCAATTTGAGCCGCATGACCCTATATATTTTTTTTGTTGTAATGCAACACGGGCATTTCTAGTAACAGGAACTGTCACCCGTTTTTCGCTAGTTTGTGTAGTCTTTGAGAAAAAAAATACGGAACACTAGTGGTACCCTATGGAAAATGCATTACGAATAATTGCGCTCTTGTAACCTATAGAGAAATGACATTTTTTTTTAATTAGGCTTTGAAAAATATCAAAAATAGTCATTTTGCTCGGAAAAAATGTGAAACAGCGAGAAACGGGGTCAAATGGACTTTTCATCGTTGTGAATTCATGCTATAGTCTGTTTCCTATTTTTATTTATTTCTATATCTAAATCTAGGGTGGGCTTGAATGTCGACAAAGTATGAAGAGAAAACAACGTTTTTGTGATATCTACTGATTTTATCGGGGAAAGCATGTATTTAGCTCCAATTTGAAGGTAAATTTTGGTTTTTAACCATAACGACGGTGTCTCAGTGGCTGTTCTAGCAAAAAGCTAATTTCGTGAAAATTGGCCAAAAGGGTTCCTAAGCAAATACCAACGATTTAGTTAAATTGCGAAGTAGAAAAATTAATCTTGGCATTGAATATCGTAGTACAAGAATAGTTTCTCTTGCCAAAGTAGTAATATTATCATATTTTCAACATTTAGAAATACTATAGTCTGTTTCAAAAATGTGTTTTTTTCAAGAAATGGTTTCATAAATAGCCATTCTTCAAAATTCGATGTAGCTTTTCCATATCAGAACGGTTTTGTCGACAATATGATCAGTGCTGGATGACCTTCGAAAAATTAGGCCAATAAATTAACATTATCTTCATGTGTCTTTGACCAGTACCGTATTTGGCGAAAAAATCAGTTCCAATTTTTGGCCTGATCGGCCGGCAAAAAGTGATTCTCCAAATTCAGAGAGTGACCAGATAATGTTTTGAAGATGTGATATCATCTAGATAGACGCCAGCGCGACTTTTGGCGCGGGCGCTTAATTTTCGGAAATTTTTTTCACTACCGTATAGGTTACAAGAGCGCAATTATTTGTTTACATTTAACCGGCAAGTTTTTTACCCCAAGATGGTACTCAGAATAGAATCCTATACGGCTTCTGATTGGTTGATACAGGATTGGAATTACATTTAATCGAAAGCTTATCCAATTAGGTTTAAAAATTGCCGAAAATCATATTCATATTTTACAAAGTATAGAAAATATCTTTAATTTCTGCACGTCGGAGCCATTAAAAATATGCCTTTTTCATTAAGCGAAAAAACTAGACGATCTTTTTCAACTGCATTTTAAGTCAATTTGAGCCGCATGACCCTATATATTTTTTTTGTTGTAATGCAACACGGGCATTTCTAGTAACAGGAACTGTCACCCGTTTTTCGCTAGTTTGTGTAGTCTTTGAGAAAAAAAATACGGAACACTAGTGGTACCCTATGGAAAATGCATTACGAATAATTGCGCTCTTGTAACCTATAGAGAAATGACATTTTTTTTTAATTAGGCTTTGAAAAATATCAAAAATAGTCATTTTGCTCGGAAAAAATGTGAAACAGCGAGAAACGGGGTCAAATGGACTTTTCATCGTTGTGAATTCATGCTATAGTCTGTTTCCTATTTTTATTTATTTCTATATCTAAATCTAGGGTGGGCTTGAATGTCGACAAAGTATGAAGAGAAAACAACGTTTTTGTGATATCTACTGATTTTATCGGGGAAAGCATGTATTTAGCTCCAATTTGAAGGTAAATTTTGGTTTTTAACCATAACGACGGTGTCTCAGTGGCTGTTCTAGCAAAAAGCTAATTTCGTGAAAATTGGCCAAAAGGGTTCCTAAGCAAATACCAACGATTTAGTTAAATTGCGAAGTAGAAAAATTAATCTTGGCATTGAATATCGTAGTACAAGAATAGTTTCTCTTGCCAAAGTAGTAATATTATCATATTTTCAACATTTAGAAATACTATAGTCTGTTTCAAAAATGTGTTTTTTTCAAGAAATGGTTTCATAAATAGCCATTCTTCAAAATTCGATGTAGCTTTTCCATATCAGAACGGTTTTGTCGACAATATGATCAGTGCTGGATGACCTTCGAAAAATTAGGCCAATAAATTAACATTATCTTCATGTGTCTTTGACCAGTACCGTATTTGGCGAAAAAATCAGTTCCAATTTTTGGCCTGATCGGCCGGCAAAAAGTGATTCTCCAAATTCAGAGAGTGACCAGATAATGTTTTGAAGATGTGATATCATCTAGATAGACGCCAGCGCGACTTTTGGCGCGGGCGCTTAATTTTCGGAAATTTTTTTCACTACCGTATAGGTTACAAGAGCGCAATTATTTGTTTACATTTAACCGGCAAGTTTTTTACCCCAAGATGGTACTCAGAATAGAATCCTATACGGCTTCTGATTGGTTGATACAGGATTGGAATTACATTTAATCGAAAGCTTATCCAATTAGGTTTAAAAATTGCCGAAAATCATATTCATATTTTACAAAGTATAGAAAATATCTTTAATTTCTGCACGTCGGAGCCATTAAAAATATGCCTTTTTCATTAAGCGAAAAAACTAGACGATCTTTTTCAACTGCATTTTAAGTCAATTTGAGCCGCATGACCCTATATATTTTTTTTGTTGTAATGCAACACGGGCATTTCTAGTAACAGGAACTGTCACCCGTTTTTCGCTAGTTTGTGTAGTCTTTGAGAAAAAAAATACGGAACACTAGTGGTACCCTATGGAAAATGCATTACGAATAATTGCGCTCTTGTAACCTATAGAGAAATGACATTTTTTTTTAATTAGGCTTTGAAAAATATCAAAAATAGTCATTTTGCTCGGAAAAAATGTGAAACAGCGAGAAACGGGGTCAAATGGACTTTTCATCGTTGTGAATTCATGCTATAGTCTGTTTCCTATTTTTATTTATTTCTATATCTAAATCTAGGGTGGGCTTGAATGTCGACAAAGTATGAAGAGAAAACAACGTTTTTGTGATATCTACTGATTTTATCGGGGAAAGCATGTATTTAGCTCCAATTTGAAGGTAAATTTTGGTTTTTAACCATAACGACGGTGTCTCAGTGGCTGTTCTAGCAAAAAGCTAATTTCGTGAAAATTGGCCAAAAGGGTTCCTAAGCAAATACCAACGATTTAGTTAAATTGCGAAGTAGAAAAATTAATCTTGGCATTGAATATCGTAGTACAAGAATAGTTTCTCTTGCCAAAGTAGTAATATTATCATATTTTCAACATTTAGAAATACTATAGTCTGTTTCAAAAATGTGTTTTTTTCAAGAAATGGTTTCATAAATAGCCATTCTTCAAAATTCGATGTAGCTTTTCCATATCAGAACGGTTTTGTCGACAATATGATCAGTGCTGGATGACCTTCGAAAAATTAGGCCAATAAATTAACATTATCTTCATGTGTCTTTGACCAGTACCGTATTTGGCGAAAAAATCAGTTCCAATTTTTGGCCTGATCGGCCGGCAAAAAGTGATTCTCCAAATTCAGAGAGTGACCAGATAATGTTTTGAAGATGTGATATCATCTAGATAGACGCCAGCGCGACTTTTGGCGCGGGCGCTTAATTTTCGGAAATTTTTTTCACTACCGTATAGGTTACAAGAGCGCAATTATTTGTTTACATTTAACCGGCAAGTTTTTTACCCCAAGATGGTACTCAGAATAGAATCCTATACGGCTTCTGATTGGTTGATACAGGATTGGAATTACATTTAATCGAAAGCTTATCCAATTAGGTTTAAAAATTGCCGAAAATCATATTCATATTTTACAAAGTATAGAAAATATCTTTAATTTCTGCACGTCGGAGCCATTAAAAATATGCCTTTTTCATTAAGCGAAAAAACTAGACGATCTTTTTCAACTGCATTTTAAGTCAATTTGAGCCGCATGACCCTATATATTTTTTTTGTTGTAATGCAACACGGGCATTTCTAGTAACAGGAACTGTCACCCGTTTTTCGCTAGTTTGTGTAGTCTTTGAGAAAAAAAATACGGAACACTAGTGGTACCCTATGGAAAATGCATTACGAATAATTGCGCTCTTGTAACCTATAGAGAAATGACATTTTTTTTTAATTAGGCTTTGAAAAATATCAAAAATAGTCATTTTGCTCGGAAAAAATGTGAAACAGCGAGAAACGGGGTCAAATGGACTTTTCATCGTTGTGAATTCATGCTATAGTCTGTTTCCTATTTTTATTTATTTCTATATCTAAATCTAGGGTGGGCTTGAATGTCGACAAAGTATGAAGAGAAAACAACGTTTTTGTGATATCTACTGATTTTATCGGGGAAAGCATGTATTTAGCTCCAATTTGAAGGTAAATTTTGGTTTTTAACCATAACGACGGTGTCTCGGTGGCTGTTCTAGCAAAAAGCTAATTTCGTGAAAATTGGCCAAAAGGGTTCCTAAGCAAATACCAACGATTTAGTTAAATTGCGAAGTAGAAAAATTAATCTTGGCATTGAATATCGTAGTACAAGAATAGTTTCTCTTGCCAAAGTAGTAATATTATCATATTTTCAACATTTAGAAATACTATAGTCTGTTTCAAAAATGTGTTTTTTTCAAGAAATGGTTTCATAAATAGCCATTCTTCAAAATTCGATGTAGCTTTTCCATATCAGAACGGTTTTGTCGACAATATGATCAGTGCTGGATGACCTTCGAAAAATTAGGCCAATAAATTAACATTATCTTCATGTGTCTTTGACCAGTACCGTATTTGGCGAAAAAATCAGTTCCAATTTTTGGCCTGATCGGCCGGCAAAAAGTGATTCTCCAAATTCAGAGAGTGACCAGATAATGTTTTGAAGATGTGATATCATCTAGATAGACGCCAGCGCGACTTTTGGCGCGGGCGCTTAATTTTCGGAAATTTTTTTCACTACCGTATAGGTTACAAGAGCGCAATTATTTGTTTACATTTAACCGGCAAGTTTTTTACCCCAAGATGGTACTCAGAATAGAATCCTATACGGCTTCTGATTGGTTGATACAGGATTGGAATTACATTTAATCGAAAGCTTATCCAATTAGGTTTAAAAATTGCCGAAAATCATATTCATATTTTACAAAGTATAGAAAATATCTTTAATTTCTGCACGTCGGAGCCATTAAAAATATGCCTTTTTCATTAAGCGAAAAAACTAGACGATCTTTTTCAACTGCATTTTAAGTCAATTTGAGCCGCATGACCCTATATATTTTTTTTGTTGTAATGCAACACGGGCATTTCTAGTAACAGGAACTGTCACCCGTTTTTCGCTAGTTTGTGTAGTCTTTGAGAAAAAAAATACGGAACACTAGTGGTACCCTATGGAAAATGCATTACGAATAATTGCGCTCTTGTAACCTATAGAGAAATGACATTTTTTTTTAATTAGGCTTTGAAAAATATCAAAAATAGTCATTTTGCTCGGAAAAAATGTGAAACAGCGAGAAACGGGGTCAAATGGACTTTTCATCGTTGTGAATTCATGCTATAGTCTGTTTCCTATTTTTATTTATTTCTATATCTAAATCTAGGGTGGGCTTGAATGTCGACAAAGTATGAAGAGAAAACAACGTTTTTGTGATATCTACTGATTTTATCGGGGAAAGCATGTATTTAGCTCCAATTTGAAGGTAAATTTTGGTTTTTAACCATAACGACGGTGTCTCAGTGGCTGTTCTAGCAAAAAGCTAATTTCGTGAAAATTGGCCAAAAGGGTTCCTAAGCAAATACCAACGATTTAGTTAAATTGCGAAGTAGAAAAATTAATCTTGGCATTGAATATCGTAGTACAAGAATAGTTTCTCTTGCCAAAGTAGTAATATTATCATATTTTCAACATTTAGAAATACTATAGTCTGTTTCAAAAATGTGTTTTTTTCAAGAAATGGTTTCATAAATAGCCATTCTTCAAAATTCGATGTAGCTTTTCCATATCAGAACGGTTTTGTCGACAATATGATCAGTGCTGGATGACCTTCGAAAAATTAGGCCAATAAATTAACATTATCTTCATGTGTCTTTGACCAGTACCGTATTTGGCGAAAAAATCAGTTCCAATTTTTGGCCTGATCGGCCGGCAAAAAGTGATTCTCCAAATTCAGAGAGTGACCAGATAATGTTTTGAAGATGTGATATCATCTAGATAGACGCCAGCGCGACTTTTGGCGCGGGCGCTTAATTTTCGGAAATTTTTTTCACTACCGTATAGGTTACAAGAGCGCAATTATTTGTTTACATTTAACCGGCAAGTTTTTTACCCCAAGATGGTACTCAGAATAGAATCCTATACGGCTTCTGATTGGTTGATACAGGATTGGAATTACATTTAATCGAAAGCTTATCCAATTAGGTTTAAAAATTGCCGAAAATCATATTCATATTTTACAAAGTATAGAAAATATCTTTAATTTCTGCACGTCGGAGCCATTAAAAATATGCCTTTTTCATTAAGCGAAAAAACTAGACGATCTTTTTCAACTGCATTTTAAGTCAATTTGAGCCGCATGACCCTATATATTTTTTTTGTTGTAATGCAACACGGGCATTTCTAGTAACAGGAACTGTCACCCGTTTTTCGCTAGTTTGTGTAGTCTTTGAGAAAAAAAATACGGAACACTAGTGGTACCCTATGGAAAATGCATTACGAATAATTGCGCTCTTGTAACCTATAGAGAAATGACATTTTTTTTTAATTAGGCTTTGAAAAATATCAAAAATAGTCATTTTGCTCGGAAAAAATGTGAAACAGCGAGAAACGGGGTCAAATGGACTTTTCATCGTTGTGAATTCATGCTATAGTCTGTTTCCTATTTTTATTTATTTCTATATCTAAATCTAGGGTGGGCTTGAATGTCGACAAAGTATGAAGAGAAAACAACGTTTTTGTGATATCTACTGATTTTATCGGGGAAAGCATGTATTTAGCTCCAATTTGAAGGTAAATTTTGGTTTTTAACCATAACGACGGTGTCTCAGTGGCTGTTCTAGCAAAAAGCTAATTTCGTGAAAATTGGCCAAAAGGGTTCCTAAGCAAATACCAACGATTTAGTTAAATTGCGAAGTAGAAAAATTAATCTTGGCATTGAATATCGTAGTACAAGAATAGTTTCTCTTGCCAAAGTAGTAATATTATCATATTTTCAACATTTAGAAATACTATAGTCTGTTTCAAAAATGTGTTTTTTTTCAAGAAATGGTTTCATAAATAGCCATTCTTCAAAATTCGATGTAGCTTTTCCATATCAGAACGGTTTTGTCGACAATATGATCAGTGCTGGATGACCTTCGAAAAATTAGGCCAATAAATTAACATTATCTTCATGTGTCTTTGACCAGTACCGTATTTGGCGAAAAAATCAGTTCCAATTTTTGGCCTGATCGGCCGGCAAAAAGTGATTCTCCAAATTCAGAGAGTGACCAGATAATGTTTTGAAGATGTGATATCATCTAGATAGACGCCAGCGCGACTTTTGGCGCGGGCGCTTAATTTTCGGAAATTTTTTTCACTACCGTATAGGTTACAAGAGCGCAATTATTTGTTTACATTTAACCGGCAAGTTTTTTACCCCAAGATGGTACTTAGAATAGAATCCTATACGGCTTCTGATTGGTTGATACAGGATTGGAATTACATTTAATCGAAAGCTTATCCAATTAGGTTTAAAAATTGCCGAAAATCATATTCATATTTTACAAAGTATAGAAAATATCTTTAATTTCTGCACGTCGGAGCCATTAAAAATATGCCTTTTTCATTAAGCGAAAAAACTAGACGATCTTTTTCAACTGCATTTTAAGTCAATTTGAGCCGCATGACCCTATATATTTTTTTTGTTGTAATGCAACACGGGCATTTCTAGTAACAGGAACTGTCACCCGTTTTTCGCTAGTTTGTGTAGTCTTTGAGAAAAAAAATACGGAACACTAGTGGTACCCTATGGAAAATGCATTACGAATAATTGCGCTCTTGTAACCTATAGAGAAATGACATTTTTTTTTAATTAGGCTTTGAAAAATATCAAAAATAGTCATTTTGCTCGGAAAAAATGTGAAACAGCGAGAAACGGGGTCAAATGGACTTTTCATCGTTGTGAATTCATGCTATAGTCTGTTTCCTATTTTTATTTATTTCTATATCTAAATCTAGGGTGGGCTTGAATGTCGACAAAGTATGAAGAGAAAACAACGTTTTTGTGATATCTACTGATTTTATCGGGGAAAGCATGTATTTAGCTCCAATTTGAAGGTAAATTTTGGTTTTTAACCATAACGACGGTGTCTCAGTGGCTGTTCTAGCAAAAAGCTAATTTCGTGAAAATTGGCCAAAAGGGTTCCTAAGCAAATACCAACGATTTAGTTAAATTGCGAAGTAGAAAAATTAATCTTGGCATTGAATATCGTAGTACAAGAATAGTTTCTCTTGCCAAAGTAGTAATATTATCATATTTTCAACATTTAGAAATACTATAGTCTGTTTCAAAAATGTGTTTTTTTCAAGAAATGGTTTCATAAATAGCCATTCTTCAAAATTCGATGTAGCTTTTCCATATCAGAACGGTTTTGTCGACAATATGATCAGTGCTGGATGACCTTCGAAAAATTAGGCCAATAAATTAACATTATCTTCATGTGTCTTTGACCAGTACCGTATTTGGCGAAAAAATCAGTTCCAATTTTTGGCCTGATCGGCCGGCAAAAAGTGATTCTCCAAATTCAGAGAGTGACCAGATAATGTTTTGAAGATGTGATATCATCTAGATAGACGCCAGCGCGACTTTTGGCGCGGGCGCTTAATTTTCGGAAATTTTTTTCACTACCGTATAGGTTACAAGAGCGCAATTATTTGTTTACATTTAACCGGCAAGTTTTTTACCCCAAGATGGTACTCAGAATAGAATCCTATACGGCTTCTGATTGGTTGATACAGGATTGGAATTACATTTAATCGAAAGCTTATCCAATTAGGTTTAAAAATTGCCGAAAATCATATTCATATTTTACAAAGTATAGAAAATATCTTTAATTTCTGCACGTCGGAGCCATTAAAAATATGCCTTTTTCATTAAGCGAAAAAACTAGACGATCTTTTTCAACTGCATTTTAAGTCAATTTGAGCCGCATGACCCTATATATTTTTTTTGTTGTAATGCAACACGGGCATTTCTAGTAACAGGAACTGTCACCCGTTTTTCGCTAGTTTGTGTAGTCTTTGAGAAAAAAAATACGGAACACTAGTGGTACCCTATGGAAAATGCATTACGAATAATTGCGCTCTTGTAACCTATAGAGAAATGACATTTTTTTTTAATTAGGCTTTGAAAAATATCAAAAATAGTCATTTTGCTCGGAAAAAATGTGAAACAGCGAGAAACGGGGTCAAATGGACTTTTCATCGTTGTGAATTCATGCTATAGTCTGTTTCCTATTTTTATTTATTTCTATATCTAAATCTAGGGTGGGCTTGAATGTCGACAAAGTATGAAGAGAAAACAACGTTTTTGTGATATCTACTGATTTTATCGGGGAAAGCATGTATTTAGCTCCAATTTGAAGGTAAATTTTGGTTTTTAACCATAACGACGGTGTCTCAGTGGCTGTTCTAGCAAAAAGCTAATTTCGTGAAAATTGGCCAAAAGGGTTCCTAAGCAAATACCAACGATTTAGTTAAATTGCGAAGTAGAAAAATTAATCTTGGCATTGAATATCGTAGTACAAGAATAGTTTCTCTTGCCAAAGTAGTAATATTATCATATTTTCAACATTTAGAAATACTATAGTCTGTTTCAAAAATGTGTTTTTTTCAAGAAATGGTTTCATAAATAGCCATTCTTCAAAATTCGATGTAGCTTTTCCATATCAGAACGGTTTTGTCGACAATATGATCAGTGCTGGATGACCTTCGAAAAATTAGGCCAATAAATTAACATTATCTTCATGTGTCTTTGACCAGTACCGTATTTGGCGAAAAAATCAGTTCCAATTTTTGGCCTGATCGGCCGGCAAAAAGTGATTCTCCAAATTCAGAGAGTGACCAGATAATGTTTTGAAGATGTGATATCATCTAGATAGACGCCAGCGCGACTTTTGGCGCCGGCGCTTAATTTTCGGAAATTTTTTTCACTACCGTATAGGTTACAAGAGCGCAATTATTTGTTTACATTTAACCGGCAAGTTTTTTACCCCAAGATGGTACTCAGAATAGAATCCTATACGGCTTCTGATTGGTTGATACAGGATTGGAATTACATTTAATCGAAAGCTTATCCAATTAGGTTTAAAAATTGCCGAAAATCATATTCATATTTTACAAAGTATAGAAAATATCTTTAATTTCTGCACGTCGGAGCCATTAAAAATATGCCTTTTTCATTAAGCGAAAAAACTAGACGATCTTTTTCAACTGCATTTTAAGTCAATTTGAGCCGCATGACCCTATATATTTTTTTTGTTGTAATGCAACACGGGCATTTCTAGTAACAGGAACTGTCACCCGTTTTTCGCTAGTTTGTGTAGTCTTTGAGAAAAAAAATACGGAACACTAGTGGTACCCTATGGAAAATGCATTACGAATAATTGCGCTCTTGTAACCTATAGAGAAATGACATTTTTTTTTAATTAGGCTTTGAAAAATATCAAAAATAGTCATTTTGCTCGGAAAAAATGTGAAACAGCGAGAAACGGGGTCTAATGGACTTTTCATCGTTGTGAATTCATGCTATAGTCTGTTTCCTATTTTTATTTATTTCTATATCTAAATCTAGGGTGGGCTTGAATGTCGACAAAGTATGAAGAGAAAACAACGTTTTTGTGATATCTACTGATTTTATCGGGGAAAGCATGTATTTAGCTCCAATTTGAAGGTAAATTTTGGTTTTTAACCATAACGACGGTGTCTCAGTGGCTGTTCTAGCAAAAAGCTAATTTCGTGAAAATTGGCCAAAAGGGTTCCTAAGCAAATACCAACGATTTAGTTAAATTGCGAAGTAGAAAAATTAATCTTGGCATTGAATATCGTAGTACAAGAATAGTTTCTCTTGCCAAAGTAGTAATATTATCATATTTTCAACATTTAGAAATACTATAGTCTGTTTCAAAAATGTGTTTTTTTCAAGAAATGGTTTCATAAATAGCCATTCTTCAAAATTCGATGTAGCTTTTCCATATCAGAACGGTTTTGTCGACAATATGATCAGTGCTGGATGACCTTCGAAAAATTAGGCCAATAAATTAACATTATCTTCATGTGTCTTTGACCAGTACCGTATTTGGCGAAAAAATCAGTTCCAATTTTTGGCCTGATCGGCCGGCAAAAAGTGATTCTCCAAATTCAGAGAGTGACCAGATAATGTTTTGAAGATGTGATATCATCTAGATAGACGCCAGCGCGACTTTTGGCGCGGGCGCTTAATTTTCGGAAATTTTTTTCACTACCGTATAGGTTACAAGAGCGCAATTATTTGTTTACATTTAACCGGCAAGTTTTTTACCCCAAGATGGTACTCAGAATAGAATCCTATACGGCTTCTGATTGGTTGATACAGGATTGGAATTACATTTAATCGAAAGCTTATCCAATTAGGTTTAAAAATTGCCGAAAATCATATTCATATTTTACAAAGTATAGAAAATATCTTTAATTTCTGCACGTCGGAGCCATTAAAAATATGCCTTTTTCATTAAGCGAAAAAACTAGACGATCTTTTTCAACTGCATTTTAAGTCAATTTGAGCCGCATGACCCTATATATTTTTTTTGTTGTAATGCAACACGGGCATTTCTAGTAACAGGAACTGTCACCCGTTTTTCGCTAGTTTGTGTAGTCTTTGAGAAAAAAAATACGGAACACTAGTGGTACCCTATGGAAAATGCATTACGAATAATTGCGCTCTTGTAACCTATAGAGAAATGACATTTTTTTTTAATTAGGCTTTGAAAAATATCAAAAATAGTCATTTTGCTCGGAAAAAATGTGAAACAGCGAGAAACGGGGTCAAATGGACTTTTCATCGTTGTGAATTCATGCTATAGTCTGTTTCCTATTTTTATTTATTTCTATATCTAAATCTAGGGTGGGCTTGAATGTCGACAAAGTATGAAGAGAAAACAACGTTTTTGTGATATCTACTGATTTTATCGGGGAAAGCATGTATTTAGCTCCAATTTGAAGGTAAATTTTGGTTTTTAACCATAACGACGGTGTCTCAGTGGCTGTTCTAGCAAAAAGCTAATTTCGTGAAAATTGGCCAAAAGGGTTCCTAAGCAAATACCAACGATTTAGTTAAATTGCGAAGTAGAAAAATTAATCTTGGCATTGAATATCGTAGTACAAGAATAGTTTCTCTTGCCAAAGTAGTAATATTATCATATTTTCAACATTTAGAAATACTATAGTCTGTTTCAAAAATGTGTTTTTTTCAAGAAATGGTTTCATAAATAGCCATTCTTCAAAATTCGATGTAGCTTTTCCATATCAGAACGGTTTTGTCGACAATATGATCAGTGCTGGATGACCTTCGAAAAATTAGGCCAATAAATTAACATTATCTTCATGTGTCTTTGACCAGTACCGTATTTGGCGAAAAAATCAGTTCCAATTTTTGGCCTGATCGGCCGGCAAAAAGTGATTCTCCAAATTCAGAGAGTGACCAGATAATGTTTTGAAGATGTGATATCATCTAGATAGACGCCAGCGCGACTTTTGGCGCGGGCGCTTAATTTTCGGAAATTTTTTTCACTACCGTATAGGTTACAAGAGCGCAATTATTTGTTTACATTTAACCGGCAAGTTTTTTACCCCAAGATGGTACTCAGAATAGAATCCTATACGGCTTCTGATTGGTTGATACAGGATTGGAATTACATTTAATCGAAAGCTTATCCAATTAGGTTTAAAAATTGCCGAAAATCATATTCATATTTTACAAAGTATAGAAAATATCTTTAATTTCTGCACGTCGGAGCCATTAAAAATATGCCTTTTTCATTAAGCGAAAAAACTAGACGATCTTTTTCAACTGCATTTTAAGTCAATTTGAGCCGCATGACCCTATATATTTTTTTTGTTGTAATGCAACACGGGCATTTCTAGTAACAGGAACTGTCACCCGTTTTTCGCTAGTTTGTGTAGTCTTTGAGAAAAAAAATACGGAACACTAGTGGTACCCTATGGAAAATGCATTACGAATAATTGCGCTCTTGTAACCTATAGAGAAATGACATTTTTTTTTAATTAGGCTTTGAAAAATATCAAAAATAGTCATTTTGCTCGGAAAAATGTGAAACAGCGAGAAACGGGGTCTAATGGACTTTT
Organism: Mytilus galloprovincialis; assembly: GCA_037788925.1. Classification (NCBI taxonomy): domain Eukaryota; kingdom Metazoa; phylum Mollusca; class Bivalvia; order Mytilida; family Mytilidae; genus Mytilus; species Mytilus galloprovincialis. The sequence continues at coordinate 637,541 of JAWDJN010000045.1, read as the reverse complement.
CATCGTTGTGAATTCATGCTATAGTCTGTTTCCTATTTTTATTTATTTCTATATCTAAATCTAGGGTGGGCTTGAATGTCGACAAAGTATGAAGAGAAAACAACGTTTTTGTGATATCTACTGATTTTATCGGGGAAAGCATGTATTTAGCTCCAATTTGAAGGTAAATTTTGGTTTTTAACCATAACGACGGTGTCTCAGTGGCTGTTCTAGCAAAAAGCTAATTTCGTGAAAATTGGCCAAAAGGGTTCCTAAGCAAATACCAACGATTTAGTTAAATTGCGAAGTAGAAAAATTAATCTTGGCATTGAATATCGTAGTACAAGAATAGTTTCTCTTGCCAAAGTAGTAATATTATCATATTTTCAACATTTAGAAATACTATAGTCTGTTTCAAAAATGTGTTTTTTTCAAGAAATGGTTTCATAAATAGCCATTCTTCAAAATTCGATGTAGCTTTTCCATATCAGAACGGTTTTGTCGACAATATGATCAGTGCTGGATGACCTTCGAAAAATTAGGCCAATAAATTAACATTATCTTCATGTGTCTTTGACCAGTACCGTATTTGGCGAAAAAATCAGTTCCAATTTTTGGCCTGATCGGCCGGCAAAAAGTGATTCTCCAAATTCAGAGAGTGACCAGATAATGTTTTGAAGATGTGATATCATCTAGATAGACGCCAGCGCGACTTTTGGCGCGGGCGCTTAATTTTCGGAAATTTTTTTCACTACCGTATAGGTTACAAGAGCGCAATTATTTGTTTACATTTAACCGGCAAGTTTTTTACCCCAAGATGGTACTCAGAATAGAATCCTATACGGCTTCTGATTGGTTGATACAGGATTGGAATTACATTTAATCGAAAGCTTATCCAATTAGGTTTAAAAATTGCCGAAAATCATATTCATATTTTACAAAGTATAGAAAATATCTTTAATTTCTGCACGTCGGAGCCATTAAAAATATGCCTTTTTCATTAAGCGAAAAAACTAGACGATCTTTTTCAACTGCATTTTAAGTCAATTTGAGCCGCATGACCCTATATATTTTTTTTGTTGTAATGCAACACGGGCATTTCTAGTAACAGGAACTGTCACCCGTTTTTCGCTAGTTTGTGTAGTCTTTGAGAAAAAAAATACGGAACACTAGTGGTACCCTATGGAAAATGCATTACGAATAATTGCGCTCTTGTAACCTATAGAGAAATGACATTTTTTTTTAATTAGGCTTTGAAAAATATCAAAAATAGTCATTTTGCTCGGAAAAAATGTGAAACAGCGAGAAACGGGGTCAAATGGACTTTTCATCGTTGTGAATTCATGCTATAGTCTGTTTCCTATTTTTATTTATTTCTATATCTAAATCTAGGGTGGGCTTGAATGTCGACAAAGTATGAAGAGAAAACAACGTTTTTGTGATATCTACTGATTTTATCGGGGAAAGCATGTATTTAGCTCCAATTTGAAGGTAAATTTTGGTTTTTAACCATAACGACGGTGTCTCAGTGGCTGTTCTAGCAAAAAGCTAATTTCGTGAAAATTGGCCAAAAGGGTTCCTAAGCAAATACCAACGATTTAGTTAAATTGCGAAGTAGAAAAATTAATCTTGGCATTGAATATCGTAGTACAAGAATAGTTTCTCTTGCCAAAGTAGTAATATTATCATATTTTCAACATTTAGAAATACTATAGTCTGTTTCAAAAATGTGTTTTTTTCAAGAAATGGTTTCATAAATAGCCATTCTTCAAAATTCGATGTAGCTTTTCCATATCAGAACGGTTTTGTCGACAATATGATCAGTGCTGGATGACCTTCGAAAAATTAGGCCAATAAATTAACATTATCTTCATGTGTCTTTGACCAGTACCGTATTTGGCGAAAAAATCAGTTCCAATTTTTGGCCTGATCGGCCGGCAAAAAGTGATTCTCCAAATTCAGAGAGTGACCAGATAATGTTTTGAAGATGTGATATCATCTAGATAGACGCCAGCGCGACTTTTGGCGCGGGCGCTTAATTTTCGGAAATTTTTTTCACTACCGTATAGGTTACAAGAGCGCAATTATTTGTTTACATTTAACCGGCAAGTTTTTTACCCCAAGATGGTACTCAGAATAGAATCCTATACGGCTTCTGATTGGTTGATACAGGATTGGAATTACATTTAATCGAAAGCTTATCCAATTAGGTTTAAAAATTGCCGAAAATCATATTCATATTTTACAAAGTATAGAAAATATCTTTAATTTCTGCACGTCGGAGCCATTAAAAATATGCCTTTTTCATTAAGCGAAAAAACTAGACGATCTTTTTCAACTGCATTTTAAGTCAATTTGAGCCGCATGACCCTATATATTTTTTTTGTTGTAATGCAACACGGGCATTTCTAGTAACAGGAACTGTCACCCGTTTTTCGCTAGTTTGTGTAGTCTTTGAGAAAAAAAAATACGGAACACTAGTGGTACCCTATGGAAAATGCATTACGAATAATTGCGCTCTTGTAACCTATAGAGAAATGACATTTTTTTTTAATTAGGCTTTGAAAAATATCAAAAATAGTCATTTTGCTCGGAAAAAATGTGAAACAGCGAGAAACGGGGTCAAATGGACTTTTCATCGTTGTGAATTCATGCTATAGTCTGTTTCCTATTTTTATTTATTTCTATATCTAAATCTAGGGTGGGCTTGAATGTCGACAAAGTATGAAGAGAAAACAACGTTTTTGTGATATCTACTGATTTTATCGGGGAAAGCATGTATTTAGCTCCAATTTGAAGGTAAATTTTGGTTTTTAACCATAACGACGGTGTCTCAGTGGCTGTTCTAGCAAAAAGCTAATTTCGTGAAAATTGGCCAAAAGGGTTCCTAAGCAAATACCAACGATTTAGTTAAATTGCGAAGTAGAAAAATTAATCTTGGCATTGAATATCGTAGTACAAGAATAGTTTCTCTTGCCAAAGTAGTAATATTATCATATTTTCAACATTTAGAAATACTATAGTCTGTTTCAAAAATGTGTTTTTTTCAAGAAATGGTTTCATAAATAGCCATTCTTCAAAATTCGATGTAGCTTTTCCATATCAGAACGGTTTTGTCGACAATATGATCAGTGCTGGATGACCTTCGAAAAATTAGGCCAATAAATTAACATTATCTTCATGTGTCTTTGACCAGTACCGTATTTGGCGAAAAAATCAGTTCCAATTTTTGGCCTGATCGGCCGGCAAAAAGTGATTCTCCAAATTCAGAGAGTGACCAGATAATGTTTTGAAGATGTGATATCATCTAGATAGACGCCAGCGCGACTTTTGGCGCGGGCGCTTAATTTTCGGAAATTTTTTTCACTACCGTATAGGTTACAAGAGCGCAATTATTTGTTTACATTTAACCGGCAAGTTTTTTACCCCAAGATGGTACTCAGAATAGAATCCTATACGGCTTCTGATTGGTTGATACAGGATTGGAATTACATTTAATCGAAAGCTTATCCAATTAGGTTTAAAAATTGCCGAAAATCATATTCATATTTTACAAAGTATAGAAAATATCTTTAATTTCTGCACGTCGGAGCCATTAAAAATATGCCTTTTTCATTAAGCGAAAAAACTAGACGATCTTTTTCAACTGCATTTTAAGTCAATTTGAGCCGCATGACCCTATATATTTTTTTTGTTGTAATGCAACACGGGCATTTCTAGTAACAGGAACTGTCACCCGTTTTTCGCTAGTTTGTGTAGTCTTTGAGAAAAAAAATACGGAACACTAGTGGTACCCTATGGAAAATGCATTACGAATAATTGCGCTCTTGTAACCTATAGAGAAATGACATTTTTTTTTAATTAGGCTTTGAAAAATATCAAAAATAGTCATTTTGCTCGGAAAAAATGTGAAACAGCGAGAAACGGGGTCAAATGGACTTTTCATCGTTGTGAATTCATGCTATAGTCTGTTTCCTATTTTTATTTATTTCTATATCTAAATCTAGGGTGGGCTTGAATGTCGACAAAGTATGAAGAGAAAACAACGTTTTTGTGATATCTACTGATTTTATCGGGGAAAGCATGTATTTAGCTCCAATTTGAAGGTAAATTTTGGTTTTTAACCATAACGACGGTGTCTCAGTGGCTGTTCTAGCAAAAAGCTAATTTCGTGAAAATTGGCCAAAAGGGTTCCTAAGCAAATACCAACGATTTAGTTAAATTGCGAAGTAGAAAAATTAATCTTGGCATTGAATATCGTAGTACAAGAATAGTTTCTCTTGCCAAAGTAGTAATATTATCATATTTTCAACATTTAGAAATACTATAGTCTGTTTCAAAAATGTGTTTTTTTCAAGAAATGGTTTCATAAATAGCCATTCTTCAAAATTCGATGTAGCTTTTCCATATCAGAACGGTTTTGTCGACAATATGATCAGTGCTGGATGACCTTCGAAAAATTAGGCCAATAAATTAACATTATCTTCATGTGTCTTTGACCAGTACCGTATTTGGCGAAAAAATCAGTTCCAATTTTTGGCCTGATCGGCCGGCAAAAAGTGATTCTCCAAATTCAGAGAGTGACCAGATAATGTTTTGAAGATGTGATATCATCTAGATAGACGCCAGCGCGACTTTTGGCGCGGGCGCTTAATTTTCGGAAATTTTTTTCACTACCGTATAGGTTACAAGAGCGCAATTATTTGTTTACATTTAACCGGCAAGTTTTTTACCCCAAGATGGTACTCAGAATAGAATCCTATACGGCTTCTGATTGGTTGATACAGGATTGGAATTACATTTAATCGAAAGCTTATCCAATTAGGTTTAAAAATTGCCGAAAATCATATTCATATTTTACAAAGTATAGAAAATATCTTTAATTTCTGCACGTCGGAGCCATTAAAAATATGCCTTTTTCATTAAGCGAAAAAACTAGACGATCTTTTTCAACTGCATTTTAAGTCAATTTGAGCCGCATGACCCTATATATTTTTTTTGTTGTAATGCAACACGGGCATTTCTAGTAACAGGAACTGTCACCCGTTTTTCGCTAGTTTGTGTAGTCTTTGAGAAAAAAAAATACGGAACACTAGTGGTACCCTATGGAAAATGCATTACGAATAATTGCGCTCTTGTAACCTATAGAGAAATGACATTTTTTTTTAATTAGGCTTTGAAAAATATCAAAAATAGTCATTTTGCTCGGAAAAAATGTGAAACAGCGAGAAACGGGGTCAAATGGACTTTTCATCGTTGTGAATTCATGCTATAGTCTGTTTCCTATTTTTATTTATTTCTATATCTAAATCTAGGGTGGGCTTGAATGTCGACAAAGTATGAAGAGAAAACAACGTTTTTGTGATATCTACTGATTTTATCGGGGAAAGCATGTATTTAGCTCCAATTTGAAGGTAAATTTTGGTTTTTAACCATAACGACGGTGTCTCAGTGGCTGTTCTAGCAAAAAGCTAATTTCGTGAAAATTGGCCAAAAGGGTTCCTAAGCAAATACCAACGATTTAGTTAAATTGCGAAGTAGAAAAATTAATCTTGGCATTGAATATCGTAGTACAAGAATAGTTTCTCTTGCCAAAGTAGTAATATTATCATATTTTCAACATTTAGAAATACTATAGTCTGTTTCAAAAATGTGTTTTTTTCAAGAAATGGTTTCATAAATAGCCATTCTTCAAAATTCGATGTAGCTTTTCCATATCAGAACGGTTTTGTCGACAATATGATCAGTGCTGGATGACCTTCGAAAAATTAGGCCAATAAATTAACATTATCTTCATGTGTCTTTGACCAGTACCGTATTTGGCGAAAAAATCAGTTCCAATTTTTGGCCTGATCGGCCGGCAAAAAGTGATTCTCCAAATTCAGAGAGTGACCAGATAATGTTTTGAAGATGTGATATCATCTAGATAGACGCCAGCGCGACTTTTGGCGCGGGCGCTTAATTTTCGGAAATTTTTTTCACTACCGTATAGAGAAATGACATTTTTTTTTAATTAGGCTTTGAAAAATATCAAAAATAGTCATTTTGCTCGGAAAAAATGTGAAACAGCGAGAAACGGGGTCAAATGGACTTTTCATCGTTGTGAATTCATGCTATAGTCTGTTTCCTATTTTTATTTATTTCTATATCTAAATCTAGGGTGGGCTTGAATGTCGACAAAGTATGAAGAGAAAACAACGTTTTTGTGATATCTACTGATTTTATCGGGGAAAGCATGTATTTAGCTCCAATTTGAAGGTAAATTTTGGTTTTTAACCATAACGACGGTGTCTCAGTGGCTGTTCTAGCAAAAAGCTAATTTCGTGAAAATTGGCCAAAAGGGTTCCTAAGCAAATACCAACGATTTAGTTAAATTGCGAAGTAGAAAAATTAATCTTGGCATTGAATATCGTAGTACAAGAATAGTTTCTCTTGCCAAAGTAGTAATATTATCATATTTTCAACATTTAGAAATACTATAGTCTGTTTCAAAAATGTGTTTTTTTCAAGAAATGGTTTCATAAATAGCCATTCTTCAAAATTCGATGTAGCTTTTCCATATCAGAACGGTTTTGTCGACAATATGATCAGTGCTGGATGACCTTCGAAAAATTAGGCCAATAAATTAACATTATCTTCATGTGTCTTTGACCAGTACCGTATTTGGCGAAAAAATCAGTTCCAATTTTTGGCCTGATCGGCCGGCAAAAAGTGATTCTCCAAATTCAGAGAGTGACCAGATAATGTTTTGAAGATGTGATATCATCTAGATAGACGCCAGCGCGACTTTTGGCGCGGGCGCTTAATTTTCGGAAATTTTTTTCACTACCGTATAGAGAAATGACATTTTTTTTTAATTAGGCTTTGAAAAATATCAAAAATAGTCATTTTGCTCGGAAAAAATGTGAAACAGCGAGAAACGGGGTCAAATGGACTTTTCATCGTTGTGAATTCATGCTATAGTCTGTTTCCTATTTTTATTTATTTCTATATCTAAATCTAGGGTGGGCTTGAATGTCGACAAAGTATGAAGAGAAAACAACGTTTTTGTGATATCTACTGATTTTATCGGGGAAAGCATGTATTTAGCTCCAATTTGAAGGTAAATTTTGGTTTTTAACCATAACGACGGTGTCTCAGTGGCTGTTCTAGCAAAAAGCTAATTTCGTGAAAATTGGCCAAAAGGGTTCCTAAGCAAATACCAACGATTTAGTTAAATTGCGAAGTAGAAAAATTAATCTTGGCATTGAATATCGTAGTACAAGAATAGTTTCTCTTGCCAAAGTAGTAATATTATCATATTTTCAACATTTAGAAATACTATAGTCTGTTTCAAAAATGTGTTTTTTTCAAGAAATGGTTTCATAAATAGCCATTCTTCAAAATTCGATGTAGCTTTTCCATATCAGAACGGTTTTGTCGACAATATGATCAGTGCTGGATGACCTTCGAAAAATTAGGCCAATAAATTAACATTATCTTCATGTGTCTTTGACCAGTACCGTATTTGGCGAAAAAATCAGTTCCAATTTTTGGCCTGATCGGCCGGCAAAAAGTGATTCTCCAAATTCAGAGAGTGACCAGATAATGTTTTGAAGATGTGATATCATCTAGATAGACGCCAGCGCGACTTTTGGCGCGGGCGCTTAATTTTCGGAAATTTTTTTCACTACCGTATAGGTTACAAGAGCGCAATTATTTGTTTACATTTAACCGGCAAGTTTTTTACCCCAAGATGGTACTCAGAATAGAATCCTATACGGCTTCTGATTGGTTGATACAGGATTGGAATTACATTTAATCGAAAGCTTATCCAATTAGGTTTAAAAATTGCCGAAAATCATATTCATATTTTACAAAGTATAGAAAATATCTTTAATTTCTGCACGTCGGAGCCATTAAAAATATGCCTTTTTCATTAAGCGAAAAAACTAGACGATCTTTTTCAACTGCATTTTAAGTCAATTTGAGCCGCATGACCCTATATATTTTTTTTGTTGTAATGCAACACGGGCATTTCTAGTAACAGGAACTGTCACCCGTTTTTCGCTAGTTTGTGTAGTCTTTGAGAAAAAAAATACGGAACACTAGTGGTACCCTATGGAAAATGCATTACGAATAATTGCGCTCTTGTAACCTATAGAGAAATGACATTTTTTTTTAATTAGGCTTTGAAAAATATCAAAAATAGTCATTTTGCTCGGAAAAAATGTGAAACAGCGAGAAACGGGGTCAAATGGACTTTTCATCGTTGTGAATTCATGCTATAGTCTGTTTCCTATTTTTATTTATTTCTATATCTAAATCTAGGGTGGGCTTGAATGTCGACAAAGTATGAAGAGAAAACAACGTTTTTGTGATATCTACTGATTTTATCGGGGAAAGCATGTATTTAGCTCCAATTTGAAGGTAAATTTTGGTTTTTAACCATAACGACGGTGTCTCAGTGGCTGTTCTAGCAAAAAGCTAATTTCGTGAAAATTGGCCAAAAGGGTTCCTAAGCAAATACCAACGATTTAGTTAAATTGCGAAGTAGAAAAATTAATCTTGGCATTGAATATCGTAGTACAAGAATAGTTTCTCTTGCCAAAGTAGTAATATTATCATATTTTCAACATTTAGAAATACTATAGTCTGTTTCAAAAATGTGTTTTTTTCAAGAAATGGTTTCATAAATAGCCATTCTTCAAAATTCGATGTAGCTTTTCCATATCAGAACGGTTTTGTCGACAATATGATCAGTGCTGGATGACCTTCGAAAAATTAGGCCAATAAATTAACATTATCTTCATGTGTCTTTGACCAGTACCGTATTTGGCGAAAAAATCAGTTCCAATTTTTGGCCTGATCGGCCGGCAAAAAGTGATTCTCCAAATTCAGAGAGTGACCAGATAATGTTTTGAAGATGTGATATCATCTAGATAGACGCCAGCGCGACTTTTGGCGCGGGCGCTTAATTTTCGGAAATTTTTTTCACTACCGTATAGGTTACAAGAGCGCAATTATTTGTTTACATTTAACCGGCAAGTTTTTTACCCCAAGATGGTACTCAGAATAGAATCCTATACGGCTTCTGATTGGTTGATACAGGATTGGAATTACATTTAATCGAAAGCTTATCCAATTAGGTTTAAAAATTGCCGAAAATCATATTCATATTTTACAAAGTATAGAAAATATCTTTAATTTCTGCACGTCGGAGCCATTAAAAATATGCCTTTTTCATTAAGCGAAAAAACTAGACGATCTTTTTCAACTGCATTTTAAGTCAATTTGAGCCGCATGACCCTATATATTTTTTTTGTTGTAATGCAACACGGGCATTTCTAGTAACAGGAACTGTCACCCGTTTTTCGCTAGTTTGTGTAGTCTTTGAGAAAAAAAATACGGAACACTAGTGGTACCCTATGGAAAATGCATTACGAATAATTGCGCTCTTGTAACCTATAGAGAAATGACATTTTTTTTTAATTAGGCTTTGAAAAATATCAAAAATAGTCATTTTGCTCGGAAAAAATGTGAAACAGCGAGAAACGGGGTCAAATGGACTTTTCATCGTTGTGAATTCATGCTATAGTCTGTTTCCTATTTTTATTTATTTCTATATCTAAATCTAGGGTGGGCTTGAATGTCGACAAAGTATGAAGAGAAAACAACGTTTTTGTGATATCTACTGATTTTATCGGGGAAAGCATGTATTTAGCTCCAATTTGAAGGTAAATTTTGGTTTTTAACCATAACGACGGTGTCTCAGTGGCTGTTCTAGCAAAAAGCTAATTTCGTGAAAATTGGCCAAAAGGGTTCCTAAGCAAATACCAACGATTTAGTTAAATTGCGAAGTAGAAAAATTAATCTTGGCATTGAATATCGTAGTACAAGAATAGTTTCTCTTGCCAAAGTAGTAATATTATCATATTTTCAACATTTAGAAATACTATAGTCTGTTTCAAAAATGTGTTTTTTTCAAGAAATGGTTTCATAAATAGCCATTCTTCAAAATTCGATGTAGCTTTTCCATATCAGAACGGTTTTGTCGACAATATGATCAGTGCTGGATGACCTTCGAAAAATTAGGCCAATAAATTAACATTATCTTCATGTGTCTTTGACCAGTACCGTATTTGGCGAAAAAATCAGTTCCAATTTTTGGCCTGATCGGCCGGCAAAAAGTGATTCTCCAAATTCAGAGAGTGACCAGATAATGTTTTGAAGATGTGATATCATCTAGATAGACGCCAGCGCGACTTTTGGCGCGGGCGCTTAATTTTCGGAAATTTTTTTCACTACCGTATAGGTTACAAGAGCGCAATTATTTGTTTACATTTAACCGGCAAGTTTTTTACCCCAAGATGGTACTCAGAATAGAATCCTATACGGCTTCTGATTGGTTGATACAGGATTGGAATTACATTTAATCGAAAGCTTATCCAATTAGGTTTAAAAATTGCCGAAAATCATATTCATATTTTACAAAGTATAGAAAATATCTTTAATTTCTGCACGTCGGAGCCATTAAAAATATGCCTTTTTCATTAAGCGAAAAAACTAGACGATCTTTTTCAACTGCATTTTAAGTCAATTTGAGCCGCATGACCCTATATATTTTTTTTGTTGTAATGCAACACGGGCATTTCTAGTAACAGGAACTGTCACCCGTTTTTCGCTAGTTTGTGTAGTCTTTGAGAAAAAAAATACGGAACACTAGTGGTACCCTATGGAAAATGCATTACGAATAATTGCGCTCTTGTAACCTATAGAGAAATGACATTTTTTTTTAATTAGGCTTTGAAAAATATCAAAAATAGTCATTTTGCTCGGAAAAAATGTGAAACAGCGAGAAACGGGGTCAAATGGACTTTTCATCGTTGTGAATTCATGCTATAGTCTGTTTCCTATTTTTATTTATTTCTATATCTAAATCTAGGGTGGGCTTGAATGTCGACAAAGTATGAAGAGAAAACAACGTTTTTGTGATATCTACTGATTTTATCGGGGAAAGCATGTATTTAGCTCCAATTTGAAGGTAAATTTTGGTTTTTAACCATAACGACGGTGTCTCAGTGGCTGTTCTAGCAAAAAGCTAATTTCGTGAAAATTGGCCAAAAGGGTTCCTAAGCAAATACCAACGATTTAGTTAAATTGCGAAGTAGAAAAATTAATCTTGGCATTGAATATCGTAGTACAAGAATAGTTTCTCTTGCCAAAGTAGTAATATTATCATATTTTCAACATTTAGAAATACTATAGTCTGTTTCAAAAATGTGTTTTTTTCAAGAAATGGTTTCATAAATAGCCATTCTTCAAAATTCGATGTAGCTTTTCCATATCAGAACGGTTTTGTCGACAATATGATCAGTGCTGGATGACCTTCGAAAAATTAGGCCAATAAATTAACATTATCTTCATGTGTCTTTGACCAGTACCGTATTTGGCGAAAAAATCAGTTCCAATTTTTGGCCTGATCGGCCGGCAAAAAGTGATTCTCCAAATTCAGAGAGTGACCAGATAATGTTTTGAAGATGTGATATCATCTAGATAGACGCCAGCGCGACTTTTGGCGCGGGCACTTAATTTTCGGAAATTTTTTTCACTACCGTATAGGTTACAAGAGCGCAATTATTTGTTTACATTTAACCGGCAAGTTTTTTACCCCAAGATGGTACTCAGAATAGAATCCTATACGGCTTCTGATTGGTTGATACAGGATTGGAATTACATTTAATCGAAAGCTTATCCAATTAGGTTTAAAAATTGCCGAAAATCATATTCATATTTTACAAAGTATAGAAAATATCTTTAATTTCTGCACGTCGGAGCCATTAAAAATATGCCTTTTTCATTAAGCGAAAAAACTAGACGATCTTTTTCAACTGCATTTTAAGTCAATTTGAGCCGCATGACCCTATATATTTTTTTTGTTGTAATGCAACACGGGCATTTCTAGTAACAGGAACTGTCACCCGTTTTTCGCTAGTTTGTGTAGTCTTTGAGAAAAAAAATACGGAACACTAGTGGTACCCTATGGAAAATGCATTACGAATAATTGCGCTCTTGTAACCTATAGAGAAATGACATTTTTTTTTAATTAGGCTTTGAAAAATATCAAAAATAGTCATTTTGCTCGGAAAAAATGTGAAACAGCGAGAAACGGGGTCAAATGGACTTTTCATCGTTGTGAATTCATGCTATAGTCTGTTTCCTATTTTTATTTATTTCTATATCTAAATCTAGGGTGGGCTTGAATGTCGACAAAGTATGAAGAGAAAACAACGTTTTTGTGATATCTACTGATTTTATCGGGGAAAGCATGTATTTAGCTCCAATTTGAAGGTAAATTTTGGTTTTTAACCATAACGACGGTGTCTCAGTGGCTGTTCTAGCAAAAAGCTAATTTCGTGAAAATTGGCCAAAAGGGTTCCTAAGCAAATACCAACGATTTAGTTAAATTGCGAAGTAGAAAAATTAATCTTGGCATTGAATATCGTAGTACAAGAATAGTTTCTCTTGCCAAAGTAGTAATATTATCATATTTTCAACATTTAGAAATACTATAGTCTGTTTCAAAAATGTGTTTTTTTTCAAGAAATGGTTTCATAAATAGCCATTCTTCAAAATTCGATGTAGCTTTTCCATATCAGAACGGTTTTGTCGACAATATGATCAGTGCTGGATGTCCTTCGAAAAATTAGGCCAATAAATTAACATTATCTTCATGTGTCTTTGACCAGTACCGTATTTGGCGAAAAAATCAGTTCCAATTTTTGGCCTGATCGGCCGGCAAAAAGTGATTCTCCAAATTCAGAGAGTGACCAGATAATGTTTTGAAGATGTGATATCATCTAGATAGACGCCAGCGCGACTTTTGGCGCGGGCGCTTTATTTTCGGAAATTTTTTTCACTACCGTATAGAGAAATGACATTTTTTTTTAATTAGGCTTTGAAAAATATCAAAAATAGTCATTTTGCTCGGAAAAAATGTGAAACAGCGAGAAACGGGGTCATATGGACTTTTCATCGTTGTGAATTCATGCTATAGTCTGTTTCCTATTTTTATTTATTTCTATATCTAAATCTAAGGTGGGCTTGAATGTCGACAAAGTATGAAGAGAAAACAACGTTTTTGTGATATCTACTGATTTTATCGGGGAAAGCATGTATTTAGCTCCAATTTGAAGGTAAATTTTGGTTTTTAACCATAACGACGGTGTCTCAGTGGCTGTTCTAGCAAAAAGCTAATTTCGTGAAAATTGGCCAAAAGGGTTCCTAAGCAAATACCAACGATTTAGTTAAATTGCGAAGTAGAAAAATTAATCTTGGCATTGAATATCGTAGTACAAGAATAGTTTCTCTTGCCAAAGTAGTAATATTATCATATTTTCAACATTTAGAAATACTATAGTCTGTTTCAAAAATGTGTTTTTTTCAAGAAATGGTTTCATAAATAGCCATTCTTCAAAATTCGATGTAGCTTTTCCATATCAGAACGGTTTTGTCGACAATATGATCAGTGCTGGATGACCTTCGAAAAATTAGGCCAATAAATTAACATTATCTTCATGTGTCTTTGACCAGTACCGTATTTGGCGAAAAAATCAGTTCCAATTTTTGGCCTGATCGGCCGGCAAAAAGTGATTCTCCAAATTCAGAGAGTGACCAGATAATGTTTTGAAGATGTGATATCATCTAGATAGACGCCAGCGCGACTTTTGGCGCGGGCGCTTAATTTTCGGAAATTTTTTTCACTACCGTATAGGTTACAAGAGCGCAATTATTTGTTTACATTTAACCGGCAAGTTTTTTACCCCAAGATGGTACTCAGAATAGAATCCTATACGGCTTCTGATTGGTTGATACAGGATTGGAATTACATTTAATCGAAAGCTTATCCAATTAGGTTTAAAAATTGCCGAAAATCATATTCATATTTTACAAAGTATAGAAAATATCTTTAATTTCTGCACGTCGGAGCCATTAAAAATATGCCTTTTTCATTAAGCGAAAAAACTAGACGATCTTTTTCAACTGCATTTTAAGTCAATTTGAGCCGCATGACCCTATATATTTTTTTTGTTGTAATGCAACACGGGCATTTCTAGTAACAGGAACTGTCACCCGTTTTTCCCTAGTTTGTGTAGTCTTTGAGAAAAAAAATACGGAACACTAGTGGTACCCTATGGAAAATGCATTACGAATAATTGCGCTCTTGTAACCTATAGAGAAATGACATTTTTTTTTAATTAGGCTTTGAAAAATATCAAAAATAGTCATTTTGCTCGGAAAAAATGTGAAACAGCGAGAAACGGGGTCAAATGGACTTTTCATCGTTGTGAATTCATGCTATAGTCTGTTTCCTATTTTTATTTATTTCTATATCTAAATCTAGGGTGGGCTTGAATGTCGACAAAGTATGAAGAGAAAACAACGTTTTTGTGATATCTACTGATTTTATCGGGGAAAGCATGTATTTAGCTCCAATTTGAAGGTAAATTTTGGTTTTTAACCATAACGACGGTGTCTCAGTGGCTGTTCTAGCAAAAAGCTAATTTCGTGAAAATTGGCCAAAAGGGTTCCTAAGCAAATACCAACGATTTAGTTAAATTGCGAAGTAGAAAAATTAATCTTGGCATTGAATATCGTAGTACAAGAATAGTTTCTCTTGCCAAAGTAGTAATATTATCATATTTTCAACATTTAGAAATACTATAGTCTGTTTCAAAAATGTGTTTTTTTCAAGAAATGGTTTCATAAATAGCCATTCTTCAAAATTCGATGTAGCTTTTCCATATCAGAACGGTTTTGTCGACAATATGATCAGTGCTGGATGACCTTCGAAAAATTAGGCCAATAAATTAACATTATCTTCATGTGTCTTTGACCAGTACCGTTTTTGGCGAAACAATCAGTTCCAATTTTTGGCCTGATCGGCCGGCAAAAAGTGATTCTCCAAATTCAGAGAGTGACCAGATAATGTTTTGAAGATGTGATATCATCTAGATAGACGCCAGCGCGACTTTTGGCGCGAGCGCTTAATTTTCGGAAATTTTTTTCACTACCGTATAGGTTACAAGAGCGCAATTATTTGTTTACATTTAACCGGCAAGTTTTTTACCCCAAGATGGTACTCAGAATAGAATCCTATACGGCTTCTGATTGGTTGATACAGGATTGGAATTACATTTAATCGAAAGCTTATCCAATTAGGTTTAAAAATTGCCGAAAATCATATTCATATTTTACAAAGTATAGAAAATATCTTTAATTTCTGCACGTCGGAGCCATTAAAAATATGCCTTTTTCATTAAGCGAAAAAACTAGACGATCTTTTTCAACTGCATTTTAAGTCAATTTGAGCCGCATGACCCTATATATTTTTTTTGTTGTAATGCAACACGGGCATTTCTAGTAACAGGAACTGTCACCCGTTTTTCGCTAGTTTGTGTAGTCTTTGAGAAAAAAAATACGGAACACTAGTGGTACCCTATGGAAAATGCATTACGAATAATTGCGCTCTTGTAACCTATAGAGAAATGACATTTTTTTTTAATTAGGCTTTGAAAAATATCAAAAATAGTCATTTTGCTCGGAAAAAATGTGAAACAGCGAGAAACGGGGTCAAATGGACTTTTCATCGTTGTGAATTCATGCTATAGTCTGTTTCCTATTTTTATTTATTTCTATATCTAAATCTAGGGTGGGCTTGAATGTCGACAAAGTATGAAGAGAAAACAACGTTTTTGTGATATCTACTGATTTTATCGGGGAAAGCATGTATTTAGCTCCAATTTGAAGGTAAATTTTGGTTTTTAACCATAACGACGGTGTCTCAGTGGCTGTTCTAGCAAAAAGCTAATTTCGTGAAAATTGGCCAAAAGGGTTCCTAAGCAAATACCAACGATTTAGTTAAATTGCGAAGTAGAAAAATTAATCTTGGCATTGAATATCGTAGTACAAGAATAGTTTCTCTTGCCAAAGTAGTAATATTATCATATTTTCAACATTTAGAAATACTATAGTCTGTTTCAAAAATGTGTTTTTTTCAAGAAATGGTTTCATAAATAGCCATTCTTCAAAATTCGATGTAGCTTTTCCATATCAGAACGGTTTTGTCGACAATATGATCAGTGCTGGATGACCTTCGAAAAATTAGGCCAATAAATTAACATTATCTTCATGTGTCTTTGACCAGTACCGTATTTGGCGAAAAAATCAGTTCCAATTTTTGGCCTGATCGGCCGGCAAAAAGTGATTCTCCAAATTCAGAGAGTGACCAGATAATGTTTTGAAGATGTGATATCATCTAGATAGACGCCAGCGCGACTTTTGGCGCGGGCGCTTAATTTTCGGAAATTTTTTTCACTACCGTATAGGTTACAAGAGCGCAATTATTTGTTTACATTTAACCGGCAAGTTTTTTACCCCAAGATGGTACTCAGAATAGAATCCTATACGGCTTCTGATTGGTTGATACAGGATTGGAATTACATTTAATCGAAAGCTTATCCAATTAGGTTTAAAAATTGCCGAAAATCATATTCATATTTTACAAAGTATAGAAAATATCTTTAATTTCTGCACGTCGGAGCCATTAAAAATATGCCTTTTTCATTAAGCGAAAAAACTAGACGATCTTTTTCAACTGCATTTTAAGTCAATTTGAGCCGCATGACCCTATATATTTTTTTTGTTGTAATGCAACACGGGCATTTCTAGTAACAGGAACTGTCACCCGTTTTTCGCTAGTTTGTGTAGTCTTTGAGAAAAAAAATACGGAACACTAGTGGTACCCTATGGAAAATGCATTACGAATAATTGCGCTCTTGTAACCTATAGAGAAATGACATTTTTTTTTAATTAGGCTTTGAAAAATATCAAAAATAGTCATTTTGCTCGGAAAAAATGTGAAACAGCGAGAAACGGGGTCAAATGGACTTTTCATCGTTGTGAATTCATGCTATAGTCTGTTTCCTATTTTTATTTATTTCTATATCTAAATCTAGGGTGGGCTTGAATGTCGACAAAGTATGAAGAGAAAACAACGTTTTTGTGATATCTACTGATTTTATCGGGGAAAGCATGTATTTAGCTCCAATTTGAAGGTAAATTTTGGTTTTTAACCATAACGACGGTGTCTCAGTGGCTGTTCTAGCAAAAAGCTAATTTCGTGAAAATTGGCCAAAAGGGTTCCTAAGCAAATACCAACGATTTAGTTAAATTGCGAAGTAGAAAAATTAATCTTGGCATTGAATATCGTAGTACAAGAATAGTTTCTCTTGCCAAAGTAGTAATATTATCATATTTTCAACATTTAGAAATACTATAGTCTGTTTCAAAAATGTGTTTTTTTCAAGAAATGGTTTCATAAATAGCCATTCTTCAAAATTCGATGTAGCTTTTCCATATCAGAACGGTTTTGTCGACAATATGATCAGTGCTGGATGACCTTCGAAAAATTAGGCCAATAAATTAACATTATCTTCATGTGTCTTTGACCAGTACCGTATTTGGCGAAAAAATCAGTTCCAATTTTTGGCCTGATCGGCCGGCAAAAAGTGATTCTCCAAATTCAGAGAGTGACCAGATAATGTTTTGAAGATGTGATATCATCTAGATAGACGCCAGCGCGACTTTTGGCGCGGGCGCTTAATTTTCGGAAATTTTTTTCACTACCGTATAGGTTACAAGAGCGCAATTATTTGTTTACATTTAACCGGCAAGTTTTTTACCCCAAGATGGTACTCAGAATAGAATCCTATACGGCTTCTGATTGGTTGATACAGGATTGGAATTACATTTAATCGAAAGCTTATCCAATTAGGTTTAAAAATTGCCGAAAATCATATTCATATTTTACAAAGTATAGAAAATATCTTTAATTTCTGCACGTCGGAGCCATTAAAAATATGCCTTTTTCATTAAGCGAAAAAACTAGACGATCTTTTTCAACTGCATTTTAAGTCAATTTGAGCCGCATGACCCTATATATTTTTGTTGTTGTAATGCAACACGGGCATTTCTAGTAACAGGAACTGTCACCCGTTTTTCGCTAGTTTGTGTAGTCTTTGAGAAAAAAAATACGGAACACTAGTGGTACCCTATGGAAAATGCATTACGAATAATTGCGCTCTTGTAACCTATAGAGAAATGACATTTTTTTTTAATTAGGCTTTGAAAAATATCAAAAATAGTCATTTTGCTCGGAAAAAATGTGAAACAGCGAGAAACGGGGTCAAATGGACTTTTCATCGTTGTGAATTCATGCTATAGTCTGTTTCCTATTTTTATTTATTTCTATATCTAAATCTAGGGTGGGCTTGAATGTCGACAAAGTATGAAGAGAAAACAACGTTTTTGTGATATCTACTGATTTTATCGGGGAAAGCATGTATTTAGCTCCAATTTGAAGGTAAATTTTGGTTTTTAACCATAACGACGGTGTCTCAGTGGCTGTTCTAGCAAAAAGCTAATTTCGTGAAAATTGGCCAAAAGGGTTCCTAAGCAAATACCAACGATTTAGTTAAATTGCGAAGTAGAAAAATTAATCTTGGCATTGAATATCGTAGTACAAGAATAGTTTCTCTTGCCAAAGTAGTAATATTATCATATTTTCAACATTTAGAAATACTATAGTCTGTTTCAAAAATGTGTTTTTTTCAAGAAATGGTTTCATAAATAGCCATTCTTCAAAATTCGATGTAGCTTTTCCATATCAGAACGGTTTTGTCGACAATATGATCAGTGCTGGATGACCTTCGAAAAATTAGGCCAATAAATTAACATTATCTTCATGTGTCTTTGACCAGTACCGTATTTGGCGAAAAAATCAGTTCCAATTTTTGGCCTGATCGGCCGGCAAAAAGTGATTCTCCAAATTCAGAGAGTGACCAGATAATGTTTTGAAGATGTGATATCATCTAGATAGACGCCAGCGCGACTTTTGGCGCGGGCGCTTAATTTTCGGAAATTTTTTTCACTACCGTATAGGTTACAAGAGCGCAATTATTTGTTTACATTTAACCGGCAAGTTTTTTACCCCAAGATGGTACTCAGAATAGAATCCTATACGGCTTCTGATTGGTTGATACAGGATTGGAATTACATTTAATCGAAAGCTTATCCAATTAGGTTTAAAAATTGCCGAAAATCATATTCATATTTTACAAAGTATAGAAAATATCTTTAATTTCTGCACGTCGGAGCCATTAAAAATATGCCTTTTTCATTAAGCGAAAAAACTAGACGATCTTTTTCAACTGCATTTTAAGTCAATTTGAGCCGCATGACCCTATATATTTTTGTTGTTGTAATGCAACACGGGCATTTCTAGTAACAGGAACTGTCACCCGTTTTTCGCTAGTTTGTGTAGTCTTTGAGAAAAAAAATACGGAACACTAGTGGTACCCTATGGAAAATGCATTACGAATAATTGCGCTCTTGTAACCTATAGAGAAATGACATTTTTTTTTAATTAGGCTTTGAAAAATATCAAAAATAGTCATTTTGCTCGGAAAAAATGTGAAACAGCGAGAAACGGGGTCAAATGGACTTTTCATCGTTGTGAATTCATGCTATAGTCTGTTTCCTATTTTTATTTATTTCTATATCTAAATCTAGGGTGGGCTTGAATGTCGACAAAGTATGAAGAGAAAACAACGTTTTTGTGATATCTACTGATTTTATCGGGGAAAGCATGTATTTAGCTCCAATTTGAAGGTAAATTTTGGTTTTTAACCATAACGACGGTGTCTCAGTGGCTGTTCTAGCAAAAAGCTAATTTCGTGAAAATTGGCCAAAAGGGTTCCTAAGCAAATACCAACGATTTAGTTAAATTGCGAAGTAGAAAAATTAATCTTGGCATTGAATATCGTAGTACAAGAATAGTTTCTCTTGCCAAAGTAGTAATATTATCATATTTTCAACATTTAGAAATACTATAGTCTGTTTCAAAAATGTGTTTTTTTCAAGAAATGGTTTCATAAATAGCCATTCTTCAAAATTCGATGTAGCTTTTCCATATCAGAACGGTTTTGTCGACAATATGATCAGTGCTGGATGACCTTCGAAAAATTAGGCCAATAAATTAACATTATCTTCATGTGTCTTTGACCAGTACCGTATTTGGCGAAAAAATCAGTTCCAATTTTTGGCCTGATCGGCCGGCAAAAAGTGATTCTCCAAATTCAGAGAGTGACCAGATAATGTTTTGAAGATGTGATATCATCTAGATAGACGCCAGCGCGACTTTTGGCGCGGGCGCTTAATTTTCGGAAATTTTTTTCACTACCGTATAGGTTACAAGAGCGCAATTATTTGTTTACATTTAACCGGCAAGTTTTTTACCCCAAGATGGTACTCAGAATAGAATCCTATACGGCTTCTGATTGGTTGATACAGGATTGGAATTACATTTAATCGAAAGCTTATCCAATTAGGTTTAAAAATTGCCGAAAATCATATTCATATTTTACAAAGTATAGAAAATATCTTTAATTTCTGCACGTCGGAGCCATTAAAAATATGCCTTTTTCATTAAGCGAAAAAACTAGACGATCTTTTTCAACTGCATTTTAAGTCAATTTGAGCCGCATGACCCTATATATTTTTTTTGTTGTAATGCAACACGGGCATTTCTAGTAACAGGAACTGTCACCCGTTTTTCGCTAGTTTGTGTAGTCTTTGAGAAAAAAAATACGGAACACTAGTGGTACCCTATGGAAAATGCATTACGAATAATTGCGCTCTTGTAACCTATAGAGAAATGACATTTTTTTTTAATTAGGCTTTGAAAAATATCAAAAATAGTCATTTTGCTCGGAAAAAATGTGAAACAGCGAGAAACGGGGTCAAATGGACTTTTCATCGTTGTGAATTCATGCTATAGTCTGTTTCCTATTTTTATTTATTTCTATATCTAAATCTAGGGTGGGCTTGAATGTCGACAAAGTATGAAGAGAAAACAACGTTTTTGTGATATCTACTGATTTTATCGGGGAAAGCATGTATTTAGCTCCAATTTGAAGGTAAATTTTGGTTTTTAACCATAACGACGGTGTCTCAGTGGCTGTTCTAGCAAAAAGCTAATTTCGTGAAAATTGGCCAAAAGGGTTCCTAAGCAAATACCAACGATTTAGTTAAATTGCGAAGTAGAAAAATTAATCTTGGCATTGAATATCGTAGTACAAGAATAGTTTCTCTTGCCAAAGTAGTAATATTATCATATTTTCAACATTTAGAAATACTATAGTCTGTTTCAAAAATGTGTTTTTTTCAAGAAATGGTTTCATAAATAGCCATTCTTCAAAATTCGATGTAGCTTTTCCATATCAGAACGGTTTTGTCGACAATATGATCAGTGCTGGATGACCTTCGAAAAATTAGGCCAATAAATTAACATTATCTTCATGTGTCTTTGACCAGTACCGTATTTGGCGAAAAAATCAGTTCCAATTTTTGGCCTGATCGGCCGGCAAAAAGTGATTCTCCAAATTCAGAGAGTGACCAGATAATGTTTTGAAGATGTGATATCATCTAGATAGACGCCAGCGCGACTTTTGGCGCGGGCGCTTAATTTTCGGAAATTTTTTTCACTACCGTATAGGTTACAAGAGCGCAATTATTTGTTTACATTTAACCGGCAAGTTTTTTACCCCAAGATGGTACTCAGAATAGAATCCTATACGGCTTCTGATTGGTTGATACAGGATTGGAATTACATTTAATCGAAAGCTTATCCAATTAGGTTTAAAAATTGCCGAAAATCATATTCATATTTTACAAAGTATAGAAAATATCTTTAATTTCTGCACGTCGGAGCCATTAAAAATATGCCTTTTTCATTAAGCGAAAAAACTAGACGATCTTTTTCAACTGCATTTTAAGTCAATTTGAGCCGCATGACCCTATATATTTTTTTTGTTGTAATGCAACACGGGCATTTCTAGTAACAGGAACTGTCACCCGTTTTTCGCTAGTTTGTGTAGTCTTTGAGAAAAAAAATACGGAACACTAGTGGTACCCTATGGAAAATGCATTACGAATAATTGCGCTCTTGTAACCTATAGAGAAATGACATTTTTTTTTAATTAGGCTTTGAAAAATATCAAAAATAGTCATTTTGCTCGGAAAAAATGTGAAACAGCGAGAAACGGGGTCAAATGGACTTTTCATCGTTGTGAATTCATGCTATAGTCTGTTTCCTATTTTTATTTATTTCTATATCTAAATCTAGGGTGGGCTTGAATGTCGACAAAGTATGAAGAGAAAACAACGTTTTTGTGATATCTACTGATTTTATCGGGGAAAGCATGTATTTAGCTCCAATTTGAAGGTAAATTTTGGTTTTTAACCATAACGACGGTGTCTCAGTGGCTGTTCTAGCAAAAAGCTAATTTCGTGAAAATTGGCCAAAAGGGTTCCTAAGCAAATACCAACGATTTAGTTAAATTGCGAAGTAGAAAAATTAATCTTGGCATTGAATATCGTAGTACAAGAATAGTTTCTCTTGCCAAAGTAGTAATATTATCATATTTTCAACATTTAGAAATACTATAGTCTGTTTCAAAAATGTGTTTTTTTCAAGAAATGGTTTCATAAATAGCCATTCTTCAAAATTCGATGTAGCTTTTCCATATCAGAACGGTTTTGTCGACAATATGATCAGTGCTGGATGACCTTCGAAAAATTAGGCCAATAAATTAACATTATCTTCATGTGTCTTTGACCAGTACCGTATTTGGCGAAAAAATCAGTTCCAATTTTTGGCCTGATCGGCCGGCAAAAAGTGATTCTCCAAATTCAGAGAGTGACCAGATAATGTTTTGAAGATGTGATATCATCTAGATAGACGCCAGCGCGACTTTTGGCGCGGGCGCTTAATTTTCGGAAATTTTTTTCACTACCGTATAGGTTACAAGAGCGCAATTATTTGTTTACATTTAACCGGCAAGTTTTTTACCCCAAGATGGTACTCAGAATAGAATCCTATACGGCTTCTGATTGGTTGATACAGGATTGGAATTACATTTAATCGAAAGCTTATCCAATTAGGTTTAAAAATTGCCGAAAATCATATTCATATTTTACAAAGTATAGAAAATATCTTTAATTTCTGCACGTCGGAGCCATTAAAAATATGCCTTTTTCATTAAGCGAAAAAACTAGACGATCTTTTTCAACTGCATTTTAAGTCAATTTGAGCCGCATGACCCTATATATTTTTTTTGTTGTAATGCAACACGGGCATTTCTAGTAACAGGAACTGTCACCCGTTTTTCGCTAGTTTGTGTAGTCTTTGAGAAAAAAAATACGGAACACTAGTGGTACCCTATGGAAAATGCATTACGAATAATTGCGCTCTTGTAACCTATAGAGAAATGACATTTTTTTTTAATTAGGCTTTGAAAAATATCAAAAATAGTCATTTTGCTCGGAAAAAATGTGAAACAGCGAGAAACGGGGTCAAATGGACTTTTCATCGTTGTGAATTCATGCTATAGTCTGTTTCCTATTTTTATTTATTTCTATATCTAAATCTAGGGTGGGCTTGAATGTCGACAAAGTATGAAGAGAAAACAACGTTTTTGTGATATCTACTGATTTTATCGGGGAAAGCATGTATTTAGCTCCAATTTGAAGGTAAATTTTGGTTTTTAACCATAACGACGGTGTCTCAGTGGCTGTTCTAGCAAAAAGCTAATTTCGTGAAAATTGGCCAAAAGGGTTCCTAAGCAAATACCAACGATTTAGTTAAATTGCGAAGTAGAAAAATTAATCTTGGCATTGAATATCGTAGTACAAGAATAGTTTCTCTTGCCAAAGTAGTAATATTATCATATTTTCAACATTTAGAAATACTATAGTCTGTTTCAAAAATGTGTTTTTTTCAAGAAATGGTTTCATAAATAGCCATTCTTCAAAATTCGATGTAGCTTTTCCATATCAGAACGGTTTTGTCGACAATATGATCAGTGCTGGATGACCTTCGAAAAATTAGGCCAATAAATTAACATTATCTTCATGTGTCTTTGACCAGTACCGTATTTGGCGAAAAAATCAGTTCCAATTTTTGGCCTGATCGGCCGGCAAAAAGTGATTCTCCAAATTCAGAGAGTGACCAGATAATGTTTTGAAGATGTGATATCATCTAGATAGACGCCAGCGCGACTTTTGGCGCGGGCGCTTAATTTTCGGAAATTTTTTTCACTACCGTATAGGTTACAAGAGCGCAATTATTTGTTTACATTTAACCGGCAAGTTTTTTACCCCAAGATGGTACTCAGAATAGAATCCTATACGGCTTCTGATTGGTTGATACAGGATTGGAATTACATTTAATCGAAAGCTTATCCAATTAGGTTTAAAAATTGCCGAAAATCATATTCATATTTTACAAAGTATAGAAAATATCTTTAATTTCTGCACGTCGGAGCCATTAAAAATATGCCTTTTTCATTAAGCGAAAAAACTAGACGATCTTTTTCAACTGCATTTTAAGTCAATTTGAGCCGCATGACCCTATATATTTTTTTTGTTGTAATGCAACACGGGCATTTCTAGTAACAGGAACTGTCACCCGTTTTTCGCTAGTTTGTGTAGTCTTTGAGAAAAAAAATACGGAACACTAGTGGTACCCTATGGAAAATGCATTACGAATAATTGCGCTCTTGTAACCTATAGAGAAATGACATTTTTTTTTAATTAGGCTTTGAAAAATATCAAAAATAGTCATTTTGCTCGGAAAAAATGTGAAACAGCGAGAAACGGGGTCAAATGGACTTTTCATCGTTGTGAATTCATGCTATAGTCTGTTTCCTATTTTTATTTATTTCTATATCTAAATCTAGGGTGGGCTTGAATGTCGACAAAGTATGAAGAGAAAACAACGTTTTTGTGATATCTACTGATTTTATCGGGGAAAGCATGTATTTAGCTCCAATTTGAAGGTAAATTTTGGTTTTTAACCATAACGACGGTGTCTCAGTGGCTGTTCTAGCAAAAAGCTAATTTCGTGAAAATTGGCCAAAAGGGTTCCTAAGCAAATACCAACGATTTAGTTAAATTGCGAAGTAGAAAAATTAATCTTGGCATTGAATATCGTAGTACAAGAATAGTTTCTCTTGCCAAAGTAGTAATATTATCATATTTTCAACATTTAGAAATACTATAGTCTGTTTCAAAAATGTGTTTTTTTCAAGAAATGGTTTCATAAATAGCCATTCTTCAAAATTCGATGTAGCTTTTCCATATCAGAACGGTTTTGTCGACAATATGATCAGTGCTGGATGACCTTCGAAAAATTAGGCCAATAAATTAACATTATCTTCATGTGTCTTTGACCAGTACCGTATTTGGCGAAAAAATCAGTTCCAATTTTTGGCCTGATCGGCCGGCAAAAAGTGATTCTCCAAATTCAGAGAGTGACCAGATAATGTTTTGAAGATGTGATATCATCTAGATAGACGCCAGCGCGACTTTTGGCGCGGGCGCTTAATTTTCGGAAATTTTTTTCACTACCGTATAGGTTACAAGAGCGCAATTATTTGTTTACATTTAACCGGCAAGTTTTTTACCCCAAGATGGTACTCAGAATAGAATCCTATACGGCTTCTGATTGGTTGATACAGGATTGGAATTACATTTAATCGAAAGCTTATCCAATTAGGTTTAAAAATTGCCGAAAATCATATTCATATTTTACAAAGTATAGAAAATATCTTTAATTTCTGCACGTCGGAGCCATTAAAAATATGCCTTTTTCATTAAGCGAAAAAACTAGACGATCTTTTTCAACTGCATTTTAAGTCAATTTGAGCCGCATGACCCTATATATTTTTTTTGTTGTAATGCAACACGGGCATTTCTAGTAACAGGAACTGTCACCCGTTTTTCGCTAGTTTGTGTAGTCTTTGAGAAAAAAAATACGGAACACTAGTGGTACCCTATGGAAAATGCATTACGAATAATTGCGCTCTTGTAACCTATAGAGAAATGACATTTTTTTTTAATTAGGCTTTGAAAAATATCAAAAATAGTCATTTTGCTCGGAAAAAATGTGAAACAGCGAGAAACGGGGTCAAATGGACTTTTCATCGTTGTGAATTCATGCTATAGTCTGTTTCCTATTTTTATTTATTTCTATATCTAAATCTAGGGTGGGCTTGAATGTCGACAAAGTATGAAGAGAAAACAACGTTTTTGTGATATCTACTGATTTTATCGGGGAAAGCATGTATTTAGCTCCAATTTGAAGGTAAATTTTGGTTTTTAACCATAACGACGGTGTCTCAGTGGCTGTTCTAGCAAAAAGCTAATTTCGTGAAAATTGGCCAAAAGGGTTCCTAAGCAAATACCAACGATTTAGTTAAATTGCGAAGTAGAAAAATTAATCTTGGCATTGAATATCGTAGTACAAGAATAGTTTCTCTTGCCAAAGTAGTAATATTATCATATTTTCAACATTTAGAAATACTATAGTCTGTTTCAAAAATGTGTTTTTTTCAAGAAATGGTTTCATAAATAGCCATTCTTCAAAATTCGATGTAGCTTTTCCATATCAGAACGGTTTTGTCGACAATATGATCAGTGCTGGATGACCTTCGAAAAATTAGGCCAATAAATTAACATTATCTTCATGTGTCTTTGACCAGTACCGTATTTGGCGAAAAAATCAGTTCCAATTTTTGGCCTGATCGGCCGGCAAAAAGTGATTCTCCAAATTCAGAGAGTGACCAGATAATGTTTTGAAGATGTGATATCATCTAGATAGACGCCAGCGCGACTTTTGGCGCGGGCGCTTAATTTTCGGAAATTTTTTTCACTACCGTATAGGTTACAAGAGCGCAATTATTTGTTTACATTTAACCGGCAAGTTTTTTACCCCAAGATGGTACTCAGAATAGAATCCTATACGGCTTCTGATTGGTTGATACAGGATTGGAATTACATTTAATCGAAAGCTTATCCAATTAGGTTTAAAAATTGCCGAAAATCATATTCATATTTTACAAAGTATAGAAAATATCTTTAATTTCTGCACGTCGGAGCCATTAAAAATATGCCTTTTTCATTAAGCGAAAAAACTAGACGATCTTTTTCAACTGCATTTTAAGTCAATTTGAGCCGCATGACCCTATATATTTTTTTTGTTGTAATGCAACACGGGCATTTCTAGTAACAGGAACTGTCACCCGTTTTTCGCTAGTTTGTGTAGTCTTTGAGAAAAAAAATACGGAACACTAGTGGTACCCTATGGAAAATGCATTACGAATAATTGCGCTCTTGTAACCTATAGAGAAATGACATTTTTTTTTAATTAGGCTTTGAAAAATATCAAAAATAGTCATTTTGCTCGGAAAAAATGTGAAACAGCGAGAAACGGGGTCAAATGGACTTTTCATCGTTGTGAATTCATGCTATAGTCTGTTTCCTATTTTTATTTATTTCTATATCTAAATCTAGGGTGGGCTTGAATGTCGACAAAGTATGAAGAGAAAACAACGTTTTTGTGATATCTACTGATTTTATCGGGGAAAGCATGTATTTAGCTCCAATTTGAAGGTAAATTTTGGTTTTTAACCATAACGACGGTGTCTCAGTGGCTGTTCTAGCAAAAAGCTAATTTCGTGAAAATTGGCCAAAAGGGTTCCTAAGCAAATACCAACGATTTAGTTAAATTGCGAAGTAGAAAAATTAATCTTGGCATTGAATATCGTAGTACAAGAATAGTTTCTCTTGCCAAAGTAGTAATATTATCATATTTTCAACATTTAGAAATACTATAGTCTGTTTCAAAAATGTGTTTTTTTCAAGAAATGGTTTCATAAATAGCCATTCTTCAAAATTCGATGTAGCTTTTCCATATCAGAACGGTTTTGTCGACAATATGATCAGTGCTGGATGACCTTCGAAAAATTAGGCCAATAAATTAACATTATCTTCATGTGTCTTTGACCAGTACCGTATTTGGCGAAAAAATCAGTTCCAATTTTTGGCCTGATCGGCCGGCAAAAAGTGATTCTCCAAATTCAGAGAGTGACCAGATAATGTTTTGAAGATGTGATATCATCTAGATAGACGCCAGCGCGACTTTTGGCGCGGGCGCTTAATTTTCGGAAATTTTTTTCACTACCGTATAGAGAAATGACATTTTTTTTTAATTAGGCTTTGAAAAATATCAAAAATAGTCATTTTGCTCGGAAAAAATGTGAAACAGCGAGAAACGGGGTCAAATGGACTTTTCATCGTTGTGAATTCATGCTATAGTCTGTTTCCTATTTTTATTTATTTCTATATCTAAATCTAGGGTGGGCTTGAATGTCGACAAAGTATGAAGAGAAAACAACGTTTTTGTGATATCTACTGATTTTATCGGGGAAAGCATGTATTTAGCTCCAATTTGAAGGTAAATTTTGGTTTTTAACCATAACGACGGTGTCTCAGTGGCTGTTCTAGCAAAAAGCTAATTTCGTGAAAATTGGCCAAAAGGGTTCCTAAGCAAATACCAACGATTTAGTTAAATTGCGAAGTAGAAAAATTAATCTTGGCATTGAATATCGTAGTACAAGAATAGTTTCTCTTGCCAAAGTAGTAATATTATCATATTTTCAACATTTAGAAATACTATAGTCTGTTTCAAAAATGTGTTTTTTTCAAGAAATGGTTTCATAAATAGCCATTCTTCAAAATTCGATGTAGCTTTTCCATATCAGAACGGTTTTGTCGACAATATGATCAGTGCTGGATGACCTTCGAAAAATTAGGCCAATAAATTAACATTATCTTCATGTGTCTTTGACCAGTACCGTTTTTGGCGAAAAAATCAGTTCCAATTTTTGGCCTGATCGGCCGGCAAAAAGTGATTCTCCAAATTCAGAGAGTGACCAGATAATGTTTTGAAGATGTGATATCATCTAGATAGACGCCAGCGCGACTTTTGGCGCGGGCGCTTAATTTTCGGAATTTTTTTTCACTACCGTATAGGTTACAAGAGCGCAATTATTTGTTTACATTTAACCGGCAAGTTTTTTACCCCAAGATGGTACTCAGAATAGAATCCTATACGGCTTCTGATTGGTTGATACAGGATTGGAATTACATTTAATCGAAAGCTTATCCAATTAGGTTTAAAAATTGCCGAAAATCATATTCATATTTTACAAAGTATAGAAAATATCTTTAATTTCTGCACGTCGGAGCCATTAAAAATATGCCTTTTTCATTAAGCGAAAAAACTAGACGATCTTTTTCAACTGCATTTTAAGTCAATTTGAGCCGCATGACCCTATATATTTTTTTTGTTGTAATGCAACACGGGCATTTCTAGTAACAGGAACTGTCACCCGTTTTTCGCTAGTTTGTGTAGTCTTTGAGAAAAAAAATACGGAACACTAGTGGTACCCTATGGAAAATGCATTACGAATAATTGCGCTCTTGTAACCTATAGAGAAATGACATTTTTTTTTAATTAGGCTTTGAAAAATATCAAAAATAGTCATTTTGCTCGGAAAAAATGTGAAACAGCGAGAAACGGGGTCAAATGGACTTTTCATCGTTGTGAATTCATGCTATAGTCTGTTTCCTATTTTTATTTATTTCTATATCTAAATCTAGGGTGGGCTTGAATGTCGACAAAGTATGAAGAGAAAACAACGTTTTTGTGATATCTACTGATTTTATCGGGGAAAGCATGTATTTAGCTCCAATTTGAAGGTAAATTTTGGTTTTTAACCATAACGACGGTGTCTCAGTGGCTGTTCTAGCAAAAAGCTAATTTCGTGAAAATTGGCCAAAAGGGTTCCTAAGCAAATACCAACGATTTAGTTAAATTGCGAAGTAGAAAAATTAATCTTGGCATTGAATATCGTAGTACAAGAATAGTTTCTCTTGCCAAAGTAGTAATATTATCATATTTTCAACATTTAGAAATACTATAGTCTGTTTCAAAAATGTGTTTTTTTCAAGAAATGGTTTCATAAATAGCCATTCTTCAAAATTCGATGTAGCTTTTCCATATCAGAACGGTTTTGTCGACAATATGATCAGTGCTGGATGACCTTCGAAAAATTAGGCCAATAAATTAACATTATCTTCATGTGTCTTTGACCAGTACCGTATTTGGCGAAAAAATCAGTTCCAATTTTTGGCCTGATCGGCCGGCAAAAAGTGATTCTCCAAATTCAGAGAGTGACCAGATAATGTTTTGAAGATGTGATATCATCTAGATAGACGCCAGCGCGACTTTTGGCGCGGGCGCTTAATTTTCGGAAATTTTTTTCACTACCGTATAGGTTACAAGAGCGCAATTATTTGTTTACATTTAACCGGCAAGTTTTTTACCCCAAGATGGTACTCAGAATAGAATCCTATACGGCTTCTGATTGGTTGATACAGGATTGGAATTACATTTAATCGAAAGCTTATCCAATTAGGTTTAAAAATTGCCGAAAATCATATTCATATTTTACAAAGTATAGAAAATATCTTTAATTTCTGCACGTCGGAGCCATTAAAAATATGCCTTTTTCATTAAGCGAAAAAACTAGACGATCTTTTTCAACTGCATTTTAAGTCAATTTGAGCCGCATGACCCTATATATTTTTTTTGTTGTAATGCAACACGGGCATTTCTAGTAACAGGAACTGTCACCCGTTTTTCGCTAGTTTGTGTAGTCTTTGAGAAAAAAAATACGGAACACTAGTGGTACCCTATGGAAAATGCATTACGAATAATTGCGCTCTTGTAACCTATAGAGAAATGACATTTTTTTTTAATTAGGCTTTGAAAAATATCAAAAATAGTCATTTTGCTCGGAAAAAATGTGATACAGCGAGAAACGGGGTCAAATGGACTTTTCATCGTTGTGAATTCATGCTATAGTCTGTTTCCTATTTTTATTTATTTCTATATCTAAATCTAGGGTGGGCTTGAATGTCGACAAAGTATGAAGAGAAAACAACGTTTTTGTGATATCTACTGATTTTATCGGGGAAAGCATGTATTTAGCTCCAATTTGAAGGTAAATTTTGGTTTTTAACCATAACGACGGTGTCTCAGTGGCTGTTCTAGCAAAAAGCTAATTTCGTGAAAATTGGCCAAAAGGGTTCCTAAGCAAATACCAACGATTTAGTTAAATTGCGAAGTAGAAAAATTAATCTTGGCATTGAATATCGTAGTACAAGAATAGTTTCTCTTGCCAAAGTAGTAATATTATCATATTTTCAACATTTAGAAATACTATAGTCTGTTTCAAAAATGTGTTTTTTTCAAGAAATGGTTTCATAAATAGCCATTCTTCAAAATTCGATGTAGCTTTTCCATATCAGAACGGTTTTGTCGACAATATGATCAGTGCTGGATGACCTTCGAAAAATTAGGCCAATAAATTAACATTATCTTCATGTGTCTTTGACCAGTACCGTATTTGGCGAAAAAATCAGTTCCAATTTTTGGCCTGATCGGCCGGCAAAAAGTGATTCTCCAAATTCAGAGAGTGACCAGATAATGTTTTGAAGATGTGATATCATCTAGATAGACGCCAGCGCGACTTTTGGCGCGGGCGCTTAATTTTCGGAAATTTTTTTCACTACCGTATAGGTTACAAGAGCGCAATTATTTGTTTACATTTAACCGGCAAGTTTTTTACCCCAAGATGGTACTCAGAATAGAATCCTATACGGCTTCTGATTGGTTGATACAGGATTGGAATTACATTTAATCGAAAGCTTATCCAATTAGGTTTAAAAATTGCCGAAAATCATATTCATATTTTACAAAGTATAGAAAATATCTTTAATTTCTGCACGTCGGAGCCATTAAAAATATGCCTTTTTCATTAAGCGAAAAAACTAGACGATCTTTTTCAACTGCATTTTAAGTCAATTTGAGCCGCATGACCCTATATATTTTTTTTGTTGTAATGCAACACGGGGATTTCTAGTAACAGGAACTGTCACCCGTTTTTCGCTAGTTTGTGTAGTCTTTGAGAAAAAAAATACGGAACACTAGTGGTACCCTATGGAAAATGCATTACGAATAATTGCGCTCTTGTAACCTATAGAGAAATGACATTTTTTTTTAATTAGGCTTTGAAAAATATCAAAAATAGTCATTTTGCTCGGAAAAAATGTGAAACAGCGAGAAACGGGGTCAAATGGACTTTTCATCGTTGTGAATTCATGCTATAGTCTGTTTCCTATTTTTATTTATTTCTATATCTAAATCTAGGGTGGGCTTGAATGTCGACAAAGTATGAAGAGAAAACAACGTTTTTGTGATATCTACTGATTTTATCGGGGAAAGCATGTATTTAGCTCCAATTTGAAGGTAAATTTTGGTTTTTAACCATAACGACGGTGTCTCAGTGGCTGTTCTAGCAAAAAGCTAATTTCGTGAAAATTGGCCAAAAGGGTTCCTAAGCAAATACCAACGATTTAGTTAAATTGCGAAGTAGAAAAATTAATCTTGGCATTGAATATCGTAGTACAAGAATAGTTTCTCTTGCCAAAGTAGTAATATTATCATATTTTCAACATTTAGAAATACTATAGTCTGTTTCAAAAATGTGTTTTTTTCAAGAAATGGTTTCATAAATAGCCATTCTTCAAAATTCGATGTAGCTTTTCCATATCAGAACGGTTTTGTCGACAATATGATCAGTGCTGGATGACCTTCGAAAAATTAGGCCAATAAATTAACATTATCTTCATGTGTCTTTGACCAGTACCGTATTTGGCGAAAAAATCAGTTCCAATTTTTGGCCTGATCGGCCGGCAAAAAGTGATTCTCCAAATTCAGAGAGTGACCAGATAATGTTTTGAAGATGTGATATCATCTAGATAGACGCCAGCGCGACTTTTGGCGCGGGCGCTTAATTTTCGGAAATTTTTTTCACTACCGTATAGGTTACAAGAGCGCAATTATTTGTTTACATTTAACCGGCAAGTTTTTTACCCCAAGATGGTACTCAGAATAGAATCCTATACGGCTTCTGATTGGTTGATACAGGATTGGAATTACATTTAATCGAAAGCTTATCCAATTAGGTTTAAAAATTGCCGAAAATCATATTCATATTTTACAAAGTATAGAAAATATCTTTAATTTCTGCACGTCGGAGCCATTAAAAATATGCCTTTTTCATTAAGCGAAAAAACTAGACGATCTTTTTCAACTGCATTTTAAGTCAATTTGAGCCGCATGACCCTATATATTTTTTTTGTTGTAATGCAACACGGGCATTTCTAGTAACAGGAACTGTCACCCGTTTTTCGCTAGTTTGTGTAGTCTTTGAGAAAAAAAATACGGAACACTAGTGGTACCCTATGGAAAATGCATTACGAATAATTGCGCTCTTGTAACCTATAGAGAAATGACATTTTTTTTTAATTAGGCTTTGAAAAATATCAAAAATAGTCATTTTGCTCGGAAAAAATGTGAAACAGCGAGAAACGGGGTCAAATGGACTTTTCATCGTTGTGAATTCATGCTATAGTCTGTTTCCTATTTTTATTTATTTCTATATCTAAATCTAGGGTGGGCTTGAATGTCGACAAAGTATGAAGAGAAAACAACGTTTTTGTGATATCTACTGATTTTATCGGGGAAAGCATGTATTTAGCTCCAATTTGAAGGTAAATTTTGGTTTTTAACCATAACGACGGTGTCTCAGTGGCTGTTCTAGCAAAAAGCTAATTTCGTGAAAATTGGCCAAAAGGGTTCCTAAGCAAATACCAACGATTTAGTTAAATTGCGAAGTAGAAAAATTAATCTTGGCATTGAATATCGTAGTACAAGAATAGTTTCTCTTGCCAAAGTAGTAATATTATCATATTTTCAACATTTAGAAATACTATAGTCTGTTTCAAAAATGTGTTTTTTTCAAGAAATGGTTTCATAAATAGCCATTCTTCAAAATTCGATGTAGCTTTTCCATATCAGAACGGTTTTGTCGACAATATGATCAGTGCTGGATGACCTTCGAAAAATTAGGCCAATAAATTAACATTATCTTCATGTGTCTTTGACCAGTACCGTATTTGGCGAAAAAATCAGTTCCAATTTTTGGCCTGATCGGCCGGCAAAAAGTGATTCTCCAAATTCAGAGAGTGACCAGATAATGTTTTGAAGATGTGATATCATCTAGATAGACGCCAGCGCGACTTTTGGCGCGGGCGCTTAATTTTCGGAAATTTTTTTCACTACCGTATAGGTTACAAGAGCGCAATTATTTGTTTACATTTAACCGGCAAGTTTTTTACCCCAAGATGGTACTCAGAATAGAATCCTATACGGCTTCTGATTGGTTGAT
The DNA here is from genome assembly GCA_037788925.1 of Mytilus galloprovincialis. Taxonomy (NCBI): domain Eukaryota; kingdom Metazoa; phylum Mollusca; class Bivalvia; order Mytilida; family Mytilidae; genus Mytilus; species Mytilus galloprovincialis. The sequence goes on along the minus strand of JAWDJN010000045.1, from coordinate 603,261 downwards.
ACAGGATTGGAATTACATTTAATCGAAAGCTTATCCAATTAGGTTTAAAAATTGCCGAAAATCATATTCATATTTTACAAAGTATAGAAAATATCTTTAATTTCTGCACGTCGGAGCCATTAAAAATATGCCTTTTTCATTAAGCGAAAAAACTAGACGATCTTTTTCAACTGCATTTTAAGTCAATTTGAGCCGCATGACCCTATATATTTTTTTTGTTGTAATGCAACACGGGCATTTCTAGTAACAGGAACTGTCACCCGTTTTTCGCTAGTTTGTGTAGTCTTTGAGAAAAAAAATACGGAACACTAGTGGTACCCTATGGAAAATGCATTACGAATAATTGCGCTCTTGTAACCTATAGAGAAATGACATTTTTTTTTAATTAGGCTTTGAAAAATATCAAAAATAGTCATTTTGCTCGGAAAAAATGTGAAACAGCGAGAAACGGGGTCAAATGGACTTTTCATCGTTGTGAATTCATGCTATAGTCTGTTTCCTATTTTTATTTATTTCTATATCTAAATCTAGGGTGGGCTTGAATGTCGACAAAGTATGAAGAGAAAACAACGTTTTTGTGATATCTACTGATTTTATCGGGGAAAGCATGTATTTAGCTCCAATTTGAAGGTAAATTTTGGTTTTTAACCATAACGACGGTGTCTCAGTGGCTGTTCTAGCAAAAAGCTAATTTCGTGAAAATTGGCCAAAAGGGTTCCTAAGCAAATACCAACGATTTAGTTAAATTGCGAAGTAGAAAAATTAATCTTGGCATTGAATATCGTAGTACAAGAATAGTTTCTCTTGCCAAAGTAGTAATATTATCATATTTTCAACATTTAGAAATACTATAGTCTGTTTCAAAAATGTGTTTTTTTTCAAGAAATGGTTTCATAAATAGCCATTCTTCAAAATTCGATGTAGCTTTTCCATATCAGAACGGTTTTGTCGACAATATGATCAGTGCTGGATGTCCTTCGAAAAATTAGGCCAATAAATTAACATTATCTTCATGTGTCTTTGACCAGTACCGTATTTGGCGAAAAAATCAGTTCCAATTTTTGGCCTGATCGGCCGGCAAAAAGTGATTCTCCAAATTCAGAGAGTGACCAGATAATGTTTTGAAGATGTGATATCATCTAGATAGACGCCAGCGCGACTTTTGGCGCGGGCGCTTAATTTTCGGAAATTTTTTTCACTACCGTATAGAGAAATGACATTTTTTTTTAATTAGGCTTTGAAAAATATCAAAAATAGTCATTTTGCTCGGAAAAAATGTGAAACAGCGAGAAACGGGGTCAAATGGACTTTTCATCGTTGTGAATTCATGCTATAGTCTGTTTCCTATTTTTATTTATTTCTATATCTAAATCTAGGGTGGGCTTGAATGTCGACAAAGTATGAAGAGAAAACAACGTTTTTGTGATATCTACTGATTTTATCGGGGAAAGCATGTATTTAGCTCCAATTTGAAGGTAAATTTTGGTTTTTAACCATAACGACGGTGTCTCAGTGGCTGTTCTAGCAAAAAGCTAATTTCGTGAAAATTGGCCAAAAGGGTTCCTAAGCAAATACCAACGATTTAGTTAAATTGCGAAGTAGAAAAATTAATCTTGGCATTGAATATCGTAGTACAAGAATAGTTTCTCTTGCCAAAGTAGTAATATTATCATATTTTCAACATTTAGAAATACTATAGTCTGTTTCAAAAATGTGTTTTTTTTTCAAGAAATGGTTTCATAAATAGCCATTCTTCAAAATTCGATGTAGCTTTTCCATATCAGAACGGTTTTGTCGACAATATGATCAGTGCTGGATGTCCTTCGAAAAATTAGGCCAATAAATTAACATTATCTTCATGTGTCTTTGACCAGTACCGTATTTGGCGAAAAAATCAGTTCCAATTTTTGGCCTGATCGGCCGGCAAAAAGTGATTCTCCAAATTCAGAGAGTGACCAGATAATGTTTTGAAGATGTGATATCATCTAGATAGACGCCAGCGCGACTTTTGGCGCGGGCGCTTAATTTTCGGAAATTTTTTTCACTACCGTATAGAGAAATGACATTTTTTTTTAATTAGGCTTTGAAAAATATCAAAAATAGTCATTTTGCTCGGAAAAAATGTGAAACAGCGAGAAACGGGGTCAAATGGACTTTTCATCGTTGTGAATTCATGCTATAGTCTGTTTCCTATTTTTATTTATTTCTATATCTAAATCTAGGGTGGGCTTGAATGTCGACAAAGTATGAAGAGAAAACAACGTTTTTGTGATATCTACTGATTTTATCGGGGAAAGCATGTATTTAGCTCCAATTTGAAGGTAAATTTTGGTTTTTAACCATAACGACGGTGTCTCAGTGGCTGTTCTAGCAAAAAGCTAATTTCGTGAAAATTGGCCAAAAGGGTTCCTAAGCAAATACCAACGATTTAGTTAAATTGCGAAGTAGAAAAATTAATCTTGGCATTGAATATCGTAGTACAAGAATAGTTTCTCTTGCCAAAGTAGTAATATTATCATATTTTCAACATTTAGAAATACTATAGTCTGTTTCAAAAATGTGTTTTTTTCAAGAAATGGTTTCATAAAAAGCCATTCTTCAAAATTCGATGTAGCTTTTCCATATCAGAACGGTTTTGTCGACAATATGATCAGTGCTGGATGACCTTCGAAAAATTAGGCCAATAAATTAACATTATCTTCATGTGTCTTTGACCAGTACCGTATTTGGCGAAAAAATCAGTTCCAATTTTTGGCCTGATCGGCCGGCAAAAAGTGATTCTCCAAATTCAGAGAGTGACCAGATAATGTTTTGAAGATGTGATATCATCTAGATAGACGCCAGCGCGACTTTTGGCGCGGGCGCTTAATTTTCGGAAATTTTTTTCACTACCGTATAGAGAAATGACATTTTTTTTTAATTAGGCTTTGAAAAATATCAAAAATAGTCATTTTGCTCGGAAAAAATGTGAAACAGCGAGAAACGGGGTCAAATGGACTTTTCATCGTTGTGAATTCATGCTATAGTCTGTTTCCTATTTTTATTTATTTCTATATCTAAATCTAGGGTGGGCTTGAATGTCGACAAAGTATGAAGAGAAAACAACGTTTTTGTGATATCTACTGATTTTATCGGGGAAAGCATGTATTTAGCTCCAATTTGAAGGTAAATTTTGGTTTTTAACCATAACGACGGTGTCTCAGTGGCTGTTCTAGCAAAAAGCTAATTTCGTGAAAATTGGCCAAAAGGGTTCCTAAGCAAATACCAACGATTTAGTTAAATTGCGAAGTAGAAAAATTAATCTTGGCATTGAATATCGTAGTACAAGAATAGTTTCTCTTGCCAAAGTAGTAATATTATCATATTTTCAACATTTAGAAATACTATAGTCTGTTTCAAAAATGTGTTTTTTTCAAGAAATGGTTTCATAAATAGCCATTCTTCAAAATTCGATGTAGCTTTTCCATATCAGAACGGTTTTGTCGACAATATGATCAGTGCTGGATGACCTTCGAAAAATTAGGCCAATAAATTAACATTATCTTCATGTGTCTTTGACCAGTACCGTATTTGGCGAAAAAATCAGTTCCAATTTTTGGCCTGATCGGCCGGCAAAAAGTGATTCTCCAAATTCAGAGAGTGACCAGATAATGTTTTGAAGATGTGATATCATCTAGATAGACGCCAGCGCGACTTTTGGCGCGGGCGCTTAATTTTCGGAAATTTTTTTCACTACCGTATAGAGAAATGACATTTTTTTTTAATTAGGCTTTGAAAAATATCAAAAATAGTCATTTTGCTCGGAAAAAATGTGAAACAGCGAGAAACGGGGTCAAATGGACTTTTCATCGTTGTGAATTCATGCTATAGTCTGTTTCCTATTTTTATTTATTTCTATATCTAAATCTAGGGTGGGCTTGAATGTCGACAAAGTATGAAGAGAAAACAACGTTTTTGTGATATCTACTGATTTTATCGGGGAAAGCATGTATTTAGCTCCAATTTGAAGGTAAATTTTGGTTTTTAACCATAACGACGGTGTCTCAGTGGCTGTTCTAGCAAAAAGCTAATTTCGTGAAAATTGGCCAAAAGGGTTCCTAAGCAAATACCAACGATTTAGTTAAATTGCGAAGTAGAAAAATTAATCTTGGCATTGAATATCGTAGTACAAGAATAGTTTCTCTTGCCAAAGTAGTAATATTATCATATTTTCAACATTTAGAAATACTATAGTCTGTTTCAAAAATGTGTTTTTTTCAAGAAATGGTTTCATAAATAGCCATTCTTCAAAATTCGATGTAGCTTTTCCATATCAGAACGGTTTTGTCGACAATATGATCAGTGCTGGATGACCTTCGAAAAATTAGGCCAATAAATTAACATTATCTTCATGTGTCTTTGACCAGTACCGTATTTGGCGAAAAAATCAGTTCCAATTTTTGGCCTGATCGGCCGGCAAAAAGTGATTCTCCAAATTCAGAGAGTGACCAGATAATGTTTTGAAGATGTGATATCATCTAGATAGACGCCAGCGCGACTTTTGGCGCGGGCGCTTAATTTTCGGAAATTTTTTTCACTACCGTATAGAGAAATGACATTTTTTTTTAATTAGGCTTTGAAAAATATCAAAAATAGTCATTTTGCTCGGAAAAAATGTGAAACAGCGAGAAACGGGGTCAAATGGACTTTTCATCGTTGTGAATTCATGCTATAGTCTGTTTCCTATTTTTATTTATTTCTATATCTAAATCTAGGGTGGGCTTGAATGTCGACAAAGTATGAAGAGAAAACAACGTTTTTGTGATATCTACTGATTTTATCGGGGAAAGCATGTATTTAGCTCCAATTTGAAGGTAAATTTTGGTTTTTAACCATAACGACGGTGTCTCAGTGGCTGTTCTAGCAAAAAGCTAATTTCGTGAAAATTGGCCAAAAGGGTTCCTAAGCAAATACCAACGATTTAGTTAAATTGCGAAGTAGAAAAATTAATCTTGGCATTGAATATCGTAGTACAAGAATAGTTTCTCTTGCCAAAGTAGTAATATTATCATATTTTCAACATTTAGAAATACTATAGTCTGTTTCAAAAATGTGTTTTTTTCAAGAAATGGTTTCATAAATAGCCATTCTTCAAAATTCGATGTAGCTTTTCCATATCAGAACGGTTTTGTCGACAATATGATCAGTGCTGGATGACCTTCGAAAAATTAGGCCAATAAATTAACATTATCTTCATGTGTCTTTGACCAGTACCGTATTTGGCGAAAAAATCAGTTCCAATTTTTGGCCTGATCGGCCGGCAAAAAGTGATTCTCCAAATTCAGAGAGTGACCAGATAATGTTTTGAAGATGTGATATCATCTAGATAGACGCCAGCGCGACTTTTGGCGCGGGCGCTTAATTTTCGGAAATTTTTTTCACTACCGTATAGAGAAATGACATTTTTTTTTAATTAGGCTTTGAAAAATATCAAAAATAGTCATTTTGCTCGGAAAAAATGTGAAACAGCGAGAAACGGGGTCAAATGGACTTTTCATCGTTGTGAATTCATGCTATAGTCTGTTTCCTATTTTTATTTATTTCTATATCTAAATCTAGGGTGGGCTTGAATGTCGACAAAGTATGAAGAGAAAACAACGTTTTTGTGATATCTACTGATTTTATCGGGGAAAGCATGTATTTAGCTCCAATTTGAAGGTAAATTTTGGTTTTTAACCATAACGACGGTGTCTCAGTGGCTGTTCTAGCAAAAAGCTAATTTCGTGAAAATTGGCCAAAAGGGTTCCTAAGCAAATACCAACGATTTAGTTAAATTGCGAAGTAGAAAAATTAATCTTGGCATTGAATATCGTAGTACAAGAATAGTTTCTCTTGCCAAAGTAGTAATATTATCATATTTTCAACATTTAGAAATACTATAGTCTGTTTCAAAAATGTGTTTTTTTCAAGAAATGGTTTCATAAATAGCCATTCTTCAAAATTCGATGTAGCTTTTCCATATCAGAACGGTTTTGTCGACAATATGATCAGTGCTGGATGACCTTCGAAAAATTAGGCCAATAAATTAACATTATCTTCATGTGTCTTTGACCAGTACCGTATTTGGCGAAAAAATCAGTTCCAATTTTTGGCCTGATCGGCCGGCAAAAAGTGATTCTCCAAATTCAGAGAGTGACCAGATAATGTTTTGAAGATGTGATATCATCTAGATAGACGCCAGCGCGACTTTTGGCGCGGGCGCTTAATTTTCGGAAATTTTTTTCACTACCGTATAGAGAAATGACATTTTTTTTTAATTAGGCTTTGAAAAATATCAAAAATAGTCATTTTGCTCGGAAAAAATGTGAAACAGCGAGAAACGGGGTCAAATGGACTTTTCATCGTTGTGAATTCATGCTATAGTCTGTTTCCTATTTTTATTTATTTCTATATCTAAATCTAGGGTGGGCTTGAATGTCGACAAAGTATGAAGAGAAAACAACGTTTTTGTGATATCTACTGATTTTATCGGGGAAAGCATGTATTTAGCTCCAATTTGAAGGTAAATTTTGGTTTTTAACCATAACGACGGTGTCTCAGTGGCTGTTCTAGCAAAAAGCTAATTTCGTGAAAATTGGCCAAAAGGGTTCCTAAGCAAATACCAACGATTTAGTTAAATTGCGAAGTAGAAAAATTAATCTTGGCATTGAATATCGTAGTACAAGAATAGTTTCTCTTGCCAAAGTAGTAATATTATCATATTTTCAACATTTAGAAATACTATAGTCTGTTTCAAAAATGTGTTTTTTTCAAGAAATGGTTTCATAAATAGCCATTCTTCAAAATTCGATGTAGCTTTTCCATATCAGAACGGTTTTGTCGACAATATGATCAGTGCTGGATGACCTTCGAAAAATTAGGCCAATAAATTAACATTATCTTCATGTGTCTTTGACCAGTACCGTATTTGGCGAAAAAATCAGTTCCAATTTTTGGCCTGATCGGCCGGCAAAAAGTGATTCTCCAAATTCAGAGAGTGACCAGATAATGTTTTGAAGATGTGATATCATCTAGATAGACGCCAGCGCGACTTTTGGCGCGGGCGCTTAATTTTCGGAAATTTTTTTCACTACCGTATAGAGAAATGACATTTTTTTTTAATTAGGCTTTGAAAAATATCAAAAATAGTCATTTTGCTCGGAAAAAATGTGAAACAGCGAGAAACGGGGTCAAATGGACTTTTCATCGTTGTGAATTCATGCTATAGTCTGTTTCCTATTTTTATTTATTTCTATATCTAAATCTAGGGTGGGCTTGAATGTCGACAAAGTATGAAGAGAAAACAACGTTTTTGTGATATCTACTGATTTTATCGGGGAAAGCATGTATTTAGCTCCAATTTGAAGGTAAATTTTGGTTTTTAACCATAACGACGGTGTCTCAGTGGCTGTTCTAGCAAAAAGCTAATTTCGTGAAAATTGGCCAAAAGGGTTCTTAAGCAAATACCAACGATTTAGTTAAATTGCGAAGTAGAAAAATTAATCTTGGCATTGAATATCGTAGTACAAGAATAGTTTCTCTTGCCAAAGTAGTAATATTATCATATTTTCAACATTTAGAAATACTATAGTCTGTTTCAAAAATGTGTTTTTTTCAAGAAATGGTTTCATAAATAGCCATTCTTCAAAATTCGATGTAGCTTTTCCATATCAGAACGGTTTTGTCGACAATATGATCAGTGCTGGATGACCTTCGAAAAATTAGGCCAATAAATTAACATTATCTTCATGTGTCTTTGACCAGTACCGTATTTGGCGAAAAAATCAGTTCCAATTTTTGGCCTGATCGGCCGGCAAAAAGTGATTCTCCAAATTCAGAGAGTGACCAGATAATGTTTTGAAGATGTGATATCATCTAGATAGACGCCAGCGCGACTTTTGGCGCGGGCGCTTAATTTTCGGAAATTTTTTTCACTACCGTATAGAGAAATGACATTTTTTTTTAATTAGGCTTTGAAAAATATCAAAAATAGTCATTTTGCTCGGAAAAAATGTGAAACAGCGAGAAACGGGGTCAAATGGACTTTTCATCGTTGTGAATTCATGCTATAGTCTGTTTCCTATTTTTATTTATTTCTATATCTAAATCTAGGGTGGGCTTGAATGTCGACAAAGTATGAAGAGAAAACAACGTTTTTGTGATATCTACTGATTTTATCGGGGAAAGCATGTATTTAGCTCCAATTTGAAGGTAAATTTTGGTTTTTAACCATAACGACGGTGTCTCAGTGGCTGTTCTAGCAAAAAGCTAATTTCGTGAAAATTGGCCAAAAGGGTTCCTAAGCAAATACCAACGATTTAGTTAAATTGCGAAGTAGAAAAATTAATCTTGGCATTGAATATCGTAGTACAAGAATAGTTTCTCTTGCCAAAGTAGTAATATTATCATATTTTCAACATTTAGAAATACTATAGTCTGTTTCAAAAATGTGTTTTTTTCAAGAAATGGTTTCATAAATAGCCATTCTTCAAAATTCGATGTAGCTTTTCCATATCAGAACGGTTTTGTCGACAATATGATCAGTGCTGGATGACCTTCGAAAAATTAGGCCAATAAATTAACATTATCTTCATGTGTCTTTGACCAGTACCGTATTTGGCGAAAAAATCAGTTCCAATTTTTGGCCTGATCGGCCGGCAAAAAGTGATTCTCCAAATTCAGAGAGTGACCAGATAATGTTTTGAAGATGTGATATCATCTAGATAGACGCCAGCGCGACTTTTGGCGCGGGCGCTTAATTTTCGGAAATTTTTTTCACTACCGTATAGAGAAATGACATTTTTTTTTAATTAGGCTTTGAAAAATATCAAAAATAGTCATTTTGCTCGGAAAAAATGTGAAACAGCGAGAAACGGGGTCAAATGGACTTTTCATCGTTGTGAATTCATGCTATAGTCTGTTTCCTATTTTTATTTATTTCTATATCTAAATCTAGGGTGGGCTTGAATGTCGACAAAGTATGAAGAGAAAACAACGTTTTTGTGATATCTACTGATTTTATCGGGGAAAGCATGTATTTAGCTCCAATTTGAAGGTAAATTTTGGTTTTTAACCATAACGACGGTGTCTCAGTGGCTGTTCTAGCAAAAAGCTAATTTCGTGAAAATTGGCCAAAAGGGTTCCTAAGCAAATACCAACGATTTAGTTAAATTGCGAAGTAGAAAAATTAATCTTGGCATTGAATATCGTAGTACAAGAATAGTTTCTCTTGCCAAAGTAGTAATATTATCATATTTTCAACATTTAGAAATACTATAGTCTGTTTCAAAAATGTGTTTTTTTCAAGAAATGGTTTCATAAATAGCCATTCTTCAAAATTCGATGTAGCTTTTCCATATCAGAACGGTTTTGTCGACAATATGATCAGTGCTGGATGACCTTCGAAAAATTAGGCCAATAAATTAACATTATCTTCATGTGTCTTTGACCAGTACCGTATTTGGCGAAAAAATCAGTTCCAATTTTTGGCCTGATCGGCCGGCAAAAAGTGATTCTCCAAATTCAGAGAGTGACCAGATAATGTTTTGAAGATGTGATATCATCTAGATAGACGCCAGCGCGACTTTTGGCGCGGGCGCTTAATTTTCGGAAATTTTTTTCACTACCGTATAGAGAAATGACATTTTTTTTTAATTAGGCTTTGAAAAATATCAAAAATAGTCATTTTGCTCGGAAAAAATGTGAAACAGCGAGAAACGGGGTCAAATGGACTTTTCATCGTTGTGAATTCATGCTATAGTCTGTTTCCTATTTTTATTTATTTCTATATCTAAATCTAGGGTGGGCTTGAATGTCGACAAAGTATGAAGAGAAAACAACGTTTTTGTGATATCTACTGATTTTATCGGGGAAAGCATGTATTTAGCTCCAATTTGAAGGTAAATTTTGGTTTTTAACCATAACGACGGTGTCTCAGTGGCTGTTCTAGCAAAAAGCTAATTTCGTGAAAATTGGCCAAAAGGGTTCCTAAGCAAATACCAACGATTTAGTTAAATTGCGAAGTAGAAAAATTAATCTTGGCATTGAATATCGTAGTACAAGAATAGTTTCTCTTGCCAAAGTAGTAATATTATCATATTTTCAACATTTAGAAATACTATAGTCTGTTTCAAAAATGTGTTTTTTTCAAGAAATGGTTTCATAAATAGCCATTCTTCAAAATTCGATGTAGCTTTTCCATATCAGAACGGTTTTGTCGACAATATGATCAGTGCTGGATGACCTTCGAAAAATTAGGCCAATAAATTAACATTATCTTCATGTGTCTTTGACCAGTACCGTATTTGGCGAAAAAATCAGTTCCAATTTTTGGCCTGATCGGCCGGCAAAAAGTGATTCTCCAAATTCAGAGAGTGACCAGATAATGTTTTGAAGATGTGATATCATCTAGATAGACGCCAGCGCGACTTTTGGCGCGGGCGCTTAATTTTCGGAAATTTTTTTCACTACCGTATAGGTTACAAGAGCGCAATTATTTGTTTACATTTAACCGGCAAGTTTTTTACCCCAAGATGGTACTCAGAATAGAATCCTATACGGCTTCTGATTGGTTGATACAGGATTGGAATTACATTTAATCGAAAGCTTATCCAATTAGGTTTAAAAATTGCCGAAAATCATATTCATATTTTACAAAGTATAGAAAATATCTTTAATTTCTGCACGTCGGAGCCATTAAAAATATGCCTTTTTCATTAAGCGAAAAAAGTAGACGATCTTTTTCAACTGCATTTTAAGTCAATTTGAGCCGCATGACCCTATATATTTTTTTTGTTGTAATGCAACACGGGCATTTCTAGTAACAGGAACTGTCACCCGTTTTTCGCTAGTTTGTGTAGTCTTTGAGAAAAAAAATACGGAACACTAGTGGTACCCTATGGAAAATGCATTACGAATAATTGCGCTCTTGTAACCACATAGGATCAGCTACAAGAATGTCAGTTTTAATAGTCACATATAAATGTAACGTTACACTGTTTACTGTTGTTATTTTTTGTTTAAATATAATGGGGATAACGGAAGTGCTATTTATAGATATGTTCTATATTTAATTATTTGTTACGCCCCCTATAAATATCTGACCAGTCCGGTTAATCACCCCAGACGCTATATTTAAATATGCGTCTGGGTTATCGAGACTAGAAGTAATCATGATCACGGTCGTCTCCCTTTCATGACCTACCAAATTAGACTATTTACCGGATTTGTTATCACACAAGGAACACAACGGGTGCCACATGTGGAAAAGGATCTGCTTACCCTTCCGGAGCACCTGAGATCACCCCTTATTTTTCTGTGGGGTTCATTATGATTATTCTTTAGTTTTCTATGTTGTGTCATGTTTACTATTGTTTGTGTTTGTCTTTTTTCATTTTAAGCCATGACATTGTCAGTTTATTTTCGATTTATGAGTTTGACTGTCCCTCTGGTATCTTTCGTCCCTCTTTCATGTCATGTACTCGACAATGTTCCCAAAATTGTCATTTATCAGCAACAGATATACTGAAGGCTTGTTTGAAAACATGAAAATACTTCAGTGATAATTGAATCAATGTTTAGAACCATTTATTTATAAATTAAGTCTCAGTCCTGCTTGCGAACTCATGTTACCTTGTGAACTAGCACATTAAAAATTCTGCTCAGTGTGTCGAGCGTCCATTTGACATTGACATGTTTTTCTCCTGAGTATGCGTTTGATTTACCCTGAATGTAAACATTTATCCATCATTCATCATAAACCTTGAATTCACCATGGCTTGTCCAACCCAGACTTATTTATTATCTTACTAGACTACGTTTCAACGATAATAGCATTTTGAATTATTCCAAATTCTCATAAAACAGAGAATTGGATATGTTATGACACTTCTGTTGCTTTCTTTTTACTTGTAACTTTTCTCCAGTTAATCAGATTGAATAAATTCTTCCAAACTGCAGCTAAAAAAGGCCCTACTATATAGTGAAATAGTTATCTCTTTCTGATTAGAACAGTTCAATATCGGGTGAAAGGGTGGAGGGGGGAAAATTCCCATATACAATGTGATAGGACGTGTTGCAGGAATAGTCACATTTTCATGCTGCTTGCAAATATGAGAGTAGGTGAAGTAATAGAATTATTTTTTGTGAGCAACACAATTTACATAAGTCATGTTGAAAACTAAACAAACAATTTTGTATTCCGTATCTTGTTTATTCAAACATGTCCATAACTGATTTTTAGCTCACCTGGCCAAGAGGGCCAAGTGAGCTTTTCTCATCACTTGGCGTCCGTCGTCCGTCTAGTTTTAAAAATGTGTCCGTTGACACGGCTAACCAACCAAGATGGCCGCCATGGCTAAAATTAGAACATAGGGTAAAATGTAGATTTTGGCTTATATCTCTGAAACCAAAGCATTTACAGCAATCTGACATGGGGGTAAAATTGTTTATCAGGTCAAGATCTATATGCCTTGCAATTTTCAGATGAATCGGACAACCCGTTGTTGGGTTGCAGCCCTCGAATTGGTAATTTTAAGGAAATTTTGCCATTTTGGGTTATTATCTTGAATATTATTATAGATAGAGATAAACTGTATAACAGCAATATTGTTCAACAAAGTAAGATTTACAACAAAGTCAACATGACCAAAATGGTCAGTTGATCCCTTAAGGAGTTATTGCCTTTATAGTCAATTTTTGTCAATTTTTCGTAAATGTTTGTTATCTTGTATAAAAATCTTCTCCTCTGAAACTAGTAAGACAAATTTAACCAAACGTGTCCACAATCATCATTAGGGTATCTAGTTTAAAAATGTGTCCGATGACCCTGCCTTCCAACCAAGATGGTTGACATGGCTAAAAATAGTACAAAGGGTAAAATGCAGTTTTTGGCATCTCAGAAACCAAAGCATTATAAGCAAACCTGACTATGATAAATTTGTTCGTAAGGTCAATGTCTATCTGCCCTGAAATTTTCAGACGGGTTACTGCCCTGGAATTGGTAATTTTCAGAAAATTTTGCAGCTTTTGGTTATTATCTTGAATATTATTATAGATAAAGATAAACTGTAAACAGCAATAATGTACAGCAAAGTAAGACCTACAAATAAGTCAACATGATCAAAATGGTCAATTAATCCTTTAAGGAGTTATTGCCCTTTATAGTCAATTTTGAACAATTTTCATAAATTTTGTAAATTTTGTAAATTTTTATTTGTTTATGATATAGACCAAGGTGAGCGACACAGGCTCTTTAGAGCCTCTAGTTTTGTATTTATATTGAAACTGCTAGAATCTGCATTCCCCCGATTATTTTATTTCTCTGTTAGCCACTTACTAATATTATGAGATATATTCTTCTCTTTTAAAAGTAGCATGTTGTTCTACTAGTTAGTTTCATGCTGACAAAATTCCTACATTTCCTTTTTTTCACAGGAGTAAAATGGCAAGAGTTGTCGCTCTTTACGTGTACATAAATATTGACAGGAATGTATGAATGACTAAAATTTGCAAACGAAACATTTTTTTGTTACCTCTATTGAAAGTCAAAACTTCTGATATGTTCAATTTATTTGTTATCATAGACATATAATACAATATCTGTCTCTGTTATCTATTTATCAATATTCAAAAAAAAAATTATGCATACCAGTCATACCAACCACCCATGTCACCCACTTACAAACGCTTTATAACATCGCGAAACTTGTGTAAATATATGTGGAATTAATAGTGCTGTACTTATAATGCCTTATTGGACCTCTTGTCTATGATATATAATATATGTAAAAAAAAGTATGATTGTCATTCTACATTTTGAACAAGAGAAACAGGCTTAGAGGGGAAATGTTGGATGCTGAATAAAACCATTCCCAGTGTGTCTATCACAAGCCAGGAGCCACCAGTTCAGTGGTTGATGTGGATTCGTGTGTCGTAGTAGTTTCTAATAAATTGTTTTGTAATAAATTAGGCTGTTGGTTTTCTAGTATGAATTGTCTCACATTTTTCACGTCGAGGGCCTTTTTTAGACGACTACTAGTATATAGTATGGGATTTTCTCTCAATATTCAGCCGTCATTGCCACATGCGATTCTGCTTTATTGAAATATTTAATCAATTCATCGAAATATAACAGAATCGTCTAAAAATTAACTGTGTCGGGTCCAACACTTTATGTAAAGGTATGGCGGCGCTCCAGTTATGTTAAAGTGATTCCCAATATGATGTACCATTTTTTCCCCTCAAACATCAAGATCGAAATGATAGTAGCAATTCAATTCACGTCTTATAAGCTGGCAAGATTGTCCCTTGGGATATTACACCTGCTTTCCCTCAGTATACATTTATTGAGTGCGTATTTTCATATATTGTTAAAGCTAAAAGAGGGGCAAAAGATACTAGAGGAACGATCAAACTCTTAAATCGAAAATATATTGGCGATGTATATCCATCTTTTATCCCTCGGTCAGTTCACTTGTCAAAGCTTGCTAGATTGTACATGTCCCTTGGTATATTACACCTGGTTTCCCACAGTACACATTTATTGAGTACATATTTTCATATACATAGATATAACACTCAATGTTGATAGTCATTTCACAACGGTAATTATCAAATAAAATAAAACTGCATCTTCGTAGCAGGTTTACACTGCGATGATTCACATCATTATCACTATCCTGAGATTGAAATTGAAATCAAAACTAATTTTTATTCTGCGTACTGGAGTCGATCAGCCTGGAGATAAAGCTATGATGAGAGAACGGCACGCGCATTAGCACGTTCGAGTAAAAGGTTATCAATATATTCGGCTCATTTGACACGCAGTATTACTTGATTATACGTTAGCTATGTCAACAATTCATCTCGTTAACTGTTTAATGAAATATAACTAATCAGACACACCATCTTTACGATATGTTTAGTAGACTTGATGTCTTTAAGCTTTAATTTGAATGCAATAACGATACGTGCATGGGGTGATGCAACTGTATTGTATTCTCCAGGGGGGATTTGCAAATATTATAATCTAAAGATACGTGCATGGGGTGATGCAACTGTATTGTGTTCTCCAGGGGGGATTTGCAAATATTCTAATCTAAAGATACGTGCATGGGGTTATGCATTGTGTATTGTGTTTTCCACGAGGGATTCGGGAATATTCTAATCCTTAGATACGTGCATTGGGTGATGCAACTGTATTGTGTTTTCCAGGAGGGATTTGCGAATATTCTAATCTAAAGATATGTGCATGGGGTGGTGCAACTGTATTGTGTTTTCCAGGAGGGATTTGCGAATATTCTAATCCATAGATACGTGCATGGGTGATGCATTTTGTATTGTGTTTTCCAGAGGAGGGTCGCAAGTATTCTAATCAATATAGTGAAACAGTAACTGCTAAGTGAGAAACACACATATTCTTTGGAGGGTTTACACATTTAAATAAAAAAAAAGGACATTTGTTTGATAGTGTTGCCAATGAGACAACTATTCAACACAGTTTAATAAAGTGGATGTAAGCAATTATAAGCAATAGTACGGCCTTCAACAATGAGTAAAATACATATACCAAATTGTCGTTTTTGAAAGGCCCTGACATGAAAAATATAAAACAATTCAACCGAGAAAAGTAACGGTCTTATTTATAAAAAAAAAAAAAAAACATTTTACGAAAACCAAATATGGCAGACAAGAGCCAACATCAACTACTGAACTACAGACTCCTTACTTTGGACATGCACATCGAATGCGTCGAGGTTAAACATGTTTAAAAGCGCCAATCCTCTCCAAACCTGGCACAGTGGTGTAGCAGTAGCGATCAACATAAGAACAAACTATACAATTCAATAAAATTAAGTGCTTAACTCATCAAATCGATATAAAGCAGGAAAAAAACATCTAACAAAAATACAGACCTGGCTTGGGTATATTATTGACAAAAAATACAAACAAAGAATAAGCAGCATGTTAGTTATAAATTCCATGTCACGTGTCGCATGTTTCTAAACTTGCATGCAGTGTTGAAATTAATTGTTCTTTTAACAAAATGCTAAATTGTATCAATTAACATTTACAGTGATTACTGCTCTCTCTCAATCTCATCTAACTGATACAATCAAACTCTAGGAAATCATTTTCTTTCATAACCTAATTTCGGAAATAACCATAATATCTTATCTTCCTTTTGTACTTGGTTGGTACTTATATAGTATATATGTATAAGCTTGTCCATCAGTCAATACAGCCGATATGTTTTGGTGATACCCGCGACATCGTCTGAGTCCTATATTATATATATATATCAAGTTGAAATATTTGATTCGTCGTTTTCAGAATCTTTTCACGTCATGCCGGCTAACAAATTGGACCTCGTTATTTTAGTAGTATGGACATTTCAGAAATAGCTATTTGTCTTATCTTCCTTGTGCAGAGGTTGATACTTATGTAAGCTTGTCCATCAGACAACTAAGCTCTGATGTTTTTGATGATTAGTATTTACTTTATTTGTTTACTTTTACTAAGGTTATAGGAAATCGAACCATGTTTGACAACACTGATGTACGAGATGTCTACATCTCTATCTGATACAGACAAAAAGGCATCATAGGTTAAAAATTGAAAAACACTGTTATTCAATAATGTACTATATATATGTGGGTAGTTGTTTGAAAACGCCAACCCTCTCTAAACCTTATAGGACAGTGTTGTAGCAGTACAACATCACGAAGAACAAACTATGTACAAACAAGTTAAAAGGGCTTATCTCATCAAATCGATACAAAGCAGAACAAAATAATTTAACAAAACCACAGACTAGACGTGGTAGGATATTGACAACAACAAAAAAAAACACAAACAAAGCATAAGCAGGTTAGTAGTTCAAAATTCCATGTCACGTGTTGTATGTTCCTACCAGCATGCAGTGTTGAAATTACTGATTCTCTCCATTAAATGCAAAATTGTAAAATTATCTTTTATAATGATTACTGCTCTCGCTGCTCTCTAATACATTCCATGTTTATAGTAGTTGCATATTGTTGACGGCCGACCATTGTTGACGTGGTTCGTACATGCATGTTTCTCTATTTTTTATATAGATAAGGCCGTTGGTTTTCCCGTTTGCATGGTCTCCTCATATATTATTCGTGTTTCTCTGTCCTATATGTTCTCCGATTCATTTTTATTGTAGTCCTGTCATGTAATAATGTTGTAATTTTAATGTTATATTTCACATTGCCATTAAAATGGGGGGTGGGGGTGGCTATCCACAAAACCAAGTTCAACCCACCATTTTCTTAAAATGTCCTGTACCAAGTCAGGAACAAGCATGGCCATTGTTATATTAAAGTTCGTTTCTATGTGTGTTAAATTTTAGTGTTGTGTTTCTGTTGTGCCGTAGTTCTCCTATATTTGATGTGTCTCCCTCAGTTTTAGTTTGTAACCCGGATTCGTTTTTTTTCAATCGATTTATGAATTTCGGACGGTAAGCAGTATATACTACTGTTGTCTTTATTTACACTAAGTCATTGTTGGGGCTGTTCGGTGTGACCCAAGGATCCGTGTTGAAGACCGTATACTTTGACATATATAATGGTTCACTTTTATAAATTGTGAATTGGATGGAGAGCTGTCTCATTCTCATTGGCTCTCAAACCACACCTTCTTATATCTACTAACCTTATTACGGATATAACTATTCTTTTGCACTTGGTTGATACTTATATATATATATGTAAGCTTGTCCATCAGCCAACAAGGCTTCAGTGTTTTTGGTGGTACCCGCGACATCGTCTAAGACAGATTTAAAGTACCCATGTCCTAAACCATATAGTTATATATACATTTGAATTCTTTAATTCGTCTTTTTACGTCATGCTATATATATAAAGCTAACAAATTGGACCTCGTTATTTTAGTAGTATAGATATTTCGCAAAACGCTATAATATCTTATCTTGTTTGTGGAGATACTGATATAAGCTTGTCCATCAGCCAACTAAGCTTAGATGTTTTTGGATGATTGGTATTTACTTTATATATATGTTCACTTTTACTAAAGTTATATATAGGAAATCGAACCACGTTTGACAACAGTGGATTAAGAGTTGTCTACATACCTATCTGATACAGACAAAAATGCATCATGGGTTCAAAAGTGGAAAATTTCAATAACACTGCTATTGAATAATGTACTATGGGTAGTTGCGGCATTTTATAAAAGGTATACTTTATTAGTCCACTGCATGGTCAAGACTAAAAAGAGTGATCCAATATCGCAAAGCTATCCCAGTGGTTAATGACAAATACAGAAATAATTAGGTTAAAACAACCAATATACAGTATACAAGAATACAATGTATAATTCGAATGTACAGGAACATATATAGATATACTGGTATATATGGCAAATTGCACATGATTGCTTAGCTCGGGGAGACACCATGATAAAACGATAAACACTAAAGTATAGGCCCTGTCGTAGCGGGGTTAAACGTGCAATTATTTGCAGGGCCTAAACATCATAAAAAAAATCAGTTAGAAAGGTATCGACTATCGAATCGTAACAAAGCAAGTAAAACAAACAACAACAAAAACAAAACAAAAAAACACGAAGAACAGATCTGAGAGAACAAATTGAAAGCCAATAGCAACTTATAAATAAGTAAAGTATATAAGACTAAAATGTAATAGTTTTCAGAAAGTTGGTTGATAATATTTGATTTTGTCAGTTTTTATGGACATTTTTATAATTTGCCTTGAAGTTTTGGTATTTGTATTTATGCTTTTTCTATAAACCTCTGGATGTCTGTCTATTGGACCATCAAAAGAAAAGTAGTGCCCAGACAATAAATGTACAAGAGATTGGCAGCTTTTCAAAATCTCGTAATTTCATTGCCAAATTTTATCTTTTTTATTCTCTCAAAAATCGCAAAAATGTTCACTTTACTCATTTATATTCCAGATTTATTCCTCAAATTTTACACCTATAATTCTCTGCTATATTTTTGTCTTTAAAAGGTTGTTTTTTTTTGTCTTTTCATTAACTTGTTTGACCATCCAAGGATGTGATCATTCAAGACCCTGATCGTAACATCCTAATTGTATTACCCCAGATAGCAAACATGTGTTGGGCCAATATTGGCATTCTGTTGGCAACACTGTTGGGCCAATGTTGGAAAACTATGTTGGGCCAACGTCATTTTGCTCATCGGCCCTCAGTTGGCCCAACATGTTGGGTCTTTGTTGGCCCAACATCAGTATGCCAACAAGGTTAACTATTTGCCAACAATCTGCCAACAATGTCAACTTTTTGCCAACAGTCTACCAACGTCGTCTAGTTTTAAAATTATGTTGGACTAATGTTGGTCGGACAGCAGTATGCCAACGATGGCTTCAGTCTGTCAAACATGTTTTTCATGCATTTCATGTTATGAATTAAGAAATATTTATATCTAGTATATAATGTATATTATTTAGGCAGGTCAATCTCGGCTGTCATGTGGAGAGTGTGATATTACACTCGTGTCAAATGAGCAGCTGAGTTTAGTTGATTAGTTAAATAACTTGCAGAAACTAGTCAAATTTTATTTGTTTTTTTGGGCTGGTTTTAAGTATTTTTTGTTTGTGCATAAAATTATTCAATCATTAAGATAAATATATTTAAATGACTACACAGATTTGAAAATATTAGATAAAGAGAATGAAGAGCACATTTTTTGGTTTGCACTTTGAAATAATATCTTAAAAAAGAAAAAAAAAATCTGTAGTATAATACGGGGAATCATTCAAATAAAGTTCGAATAAAATTGGTTCAGTAGTTTCAGTCAGAAGATCTTACACTGAACCAATGGATAACGTAAGTCAAATATCGTTGGGCAAGCTACTTTAAAAATAACAGTTGGTAAGAAAATGTTGGGCCAACATTGGGCCAATAACATCATTTGAAATGATAGTTGGTGGAACGTCGTTGGGCCAACAAGGGGCCAATAGTGTCAAAATAACTGTTGGCTGAGTTTTGTTGGGCCAACGTCGGTTTCTTGTTGTGCTGTCAACGCCAACTATTTACCAACTGTGCCAACCAATCACCAATGTTGGCCCAACAAAGTATTGCTATCTGGGACAGTCTCCGTCAGAGCCTAAAAAGAGAAGAATTATAGATCAAATCAACTCTTATTATGCATTTAAAATAATAAAAAAATAAATATCAAAGGATTGCATATTTACTGTTTTGCCATAAATGACATCAAGGATTTGTATAGTATTACTATACAAATCCTCATGTTTTCTTACGAGTTTTTAAACAAGT